>JADPWL010001709.1:0-19076 GCA_019059595.1 Marasmia exigua | reverse complement strand
CGGTCCTCAAGCTTCATAAAATCGGTAATGCATTTGTTGGCTTAGTATTAAGATATTTAATTCAAGTACCACAAAATGGCCATTAATCTATCACTGGATAAGTTTAAGTCTCATATTAAACCGCCTAATGAAGAACGTTACTACCAGAGTACAAGATTATTTAAATGATAAGGATCTGGGGCATGTTACTTGATTAATCTTTTGAGTTGTTATTCATAGTAGTCTTTAACTTTCATGATATTGATTTTTTTTTCTCACTCAATTGAAACTCTGTTAACATCATCGATATTTTGAAAAGAGTAAACTACTGAGTTTCTTGTGCTGTGTCTTCTCAGTAGAAATCGACATTTCCGAACCAGCGCGTAGATATTATGTACCTATTGACCATCAAAAAGTTTTCGTGTGGACCTAAATGAATTAAAGATTTTTTTAATCTTTAGTAGTTTGTTGATGTTCCTAAAACAAAATGCCGTACACTTGTGAGACCAATATTTTTTCAACAGGGTTTCTCCAAACCGGAGTATAAAAATTAAACCGGAGTAAAGTCACACGATCCTGCGGTGGCGTTTTATTGCCCAGAGTTTATTTCTAATACGACGTTTTTGCACACTATTCGTTCTTTTTAAAAGCGACATGGCTACTTTTTAAATTTTGTTTCCGGGACTCTTCTGGGACTATAGATTGCGACAGATTTTAAAATTCAAATAAAATCGCCCCCCCCCGGAAAGAATTAATAAAAGTTGATTTCTAAAGGGTCTATTTAAAAGTCTAACGGAATTTAATAATTCAGACAGAAATTTGCCCGTGGGAGAGCCACGCGTCGGCATGAATGGGTAAGCCTTACCGGAAGATATCATCATCAATCAGCCATTTAAGTCCATTAAGTCCACTGTGGGGCACGGGCCTCCCTCAATCACATGAAGGGTATTTGCCATACTCACACGCTTGTGCAGACGAGTGGGCGAAGGGTTTGATATAAATGCGAGTTTTCCTTCTCTGGTGTGATGATCATGCAGCCGCGTTACCTTAGTCGCCTTTTACGACACCCTCGGTTAGAGTGAGGTGGCCTATTCTTACTTTGCGGCGCCCATACGGCAGGTTAGGTAGTATGTGTATATGTATATTATGTATTGTATAGTTTTCTTAGTTTTGTTTCAACGCTCACGTAATCTTCTTTCGCCGAATCATTATAATTTCTGTATGCCACCGCAAAGGTTGACTAGTTAGAGAATGCCTCTTGCATTAAGTTCGACTATTGTACAAACTTTTTGGCAATAAGTTTTTAAATAATAATAAGTAAATCTCAGTCGTGTGGTCCCCGGCCAGAGTAGAATAGGCCACCCGCACTTTACCGAGTGTGTCGTAAAAGGCGAGTAAGGGATAAGGCCTGATGGCAGAGTATCAGCACCCAGAGAAGGAAAACTCTCATTTATACAAAACCCTCGCCAAACCCGTATGCCATAAGCGTGGGGAGTATGCAATTACCCCCACGTGATGAGGGAGGCCCGTGCCCCAGCAGTGGGGACTTAAAGGGTGATGATGATGGCGATGAAATCTTCATCGCTTAGAAGGTAAAACGGAGTGATTAATTGCTCAGGGCTAGAAAGTATGACACGAATCGTGCCCAATATAAAACAGAGAACTTGCTATATTGACAATTTTAAGTTTTTAAGTGACTTAAAAAAGGCAGAGGTCTTATGGTCGCCTGTGTGTTTGTTTTTTGCCCACTGCCGAAAAATGAGCAACTAAACTGGCATTAAAAAAGTTACCAAAAAAACCGCGTTGAAAAAAACACGAAGAAAAAGGAAAAAAACACTTTTCAAACACTTCAAAACGGCCGTGTGGTCCCCGGCAGAGTAGAATAGCCACCCTCACTCTTACCGAGGTGTCGTAAAAGGCGACTAGGTTAAAAGTTGCTGAATGATCATCAGGCACTCAGAGGAAGGAAAACTCTGCATTTATATCAAAACCCTCGCCAACCCGTCTGCCAAGCGTGGTGGAGTATGGCAATTACCCCCCCCCCCCCTTTTCCCAATGTGATGAGGGAGGCCCGTGCCCCAGCAGTGGGGACTAAATGGGCTAGATTGATGATGAGAACACTCATCATTTTATAACAGACACTCTAATTTTTTTTCTGAGTCGTGGTTTTTAAAGGCATTTTTTCGTAGAATTTTTTTACTCGACTACGGCGAAGCAAAAAAGGAGAGTTGGGTATTTGACCTGTTGATGCATGTATGTATGGTTGTTCATCTTTTTCTCATAACTTTAAAACTAGTTATCAAATTAGAAACAAATGAGATGTCGTTCGAAGTGTCTTGATTTCTTCTGATAAGGCGACATGACTTTACGTTAAATGGAACCCTCCCCAGCGCCCTCTAGTAAAGAACTATTACTAAAGAGGTTGCTTGACGGCTGACCGTGTGAGTAACAAATTAAGAGCTTTATTAGCACATTTCAAATGTGGAATTTTATCTACATAGCTAAAACATATGTTAAAATAAAAATAAAGTTTAAAAATAAAACCCGACTACCAAAAAAAAACGCTCTAATAAAAGTACGGGAAAACAAGAAATCAATATATATATGAGGATCAATATGGGTATCGTATAATTGAATGGTGTAAATAATGTGGCCTACGACCACGGCGAAAATGGCATAATAATTTCAGCAGAGACAATTTTCTTGTGTCGTACTTTTTAGAGCGTGTTTTTTTGGTAGTCGGGTTTTAGTTTTTTAAACTTATTTTTATTCAACATATGTTTAAGCTATGTAATATAAAATACACCTTATGGAAATGTCGCTAATAAAGCTCTTTAACTTTGATACTCCACACGGTACCGGTCAAGCAAAAATCTTTATAAATAGTTCGTTTACTATGAGGCGCTGTAGTTCACATTCAACCGTAAAGTCATGCGCCTTTATCAGAAGACAATTCAAGACACTTCGAACGGTACATCTCATTTGTCTTAATGTGTAACTAGTTTAGAAGTTATGAGGGACAAAGATGAACAAAACATACATTACAGCATACAGAACAGGTTCAAATACACAACTCTCCTTTTTGCTTTCGCCGCAGTCAAGTAAAAAAATTCTACGAAAAAAAAAATGCCTTTAAAACCACGACTTTCAGAAAAAAAATTTAAGAGCAGGTTTCCTTGTTATAAATGTGTGAAGTGTTTCAAATAACATCATCAGCGCCATTCTAAAGCCCCACTGCGGGGGGCACGGGCCCCTCAATCACCATGAGGTCGAGTACCCATTGCCATATCTCACCACGCTTAAAGCGACGGAACGGGGCTTGGAACGAGGGTCTTTTGATATAATATTGAGAGTTTGATAGGATCCTGCCTAGGGTGTGATGATCATGCCAGCAGCATTACTTAGGACACTGCTAATCCTTTACGGACAGTACCCGTCCGAATAACTAATGGTAAGACGGAAGGGCGGGACCATTACTACTCCTGCCGGGTACCACACGGTGAAGATTTATTATTATTATTTAAAACTTAATCAACAAAAAAGTTTGTACAATAGGTGAACTTAATGCAAGAGGCGTTCTTCTACATTCAACACTGGGGGGGAAACAGAAATTATATGATGCGGCGAAAGAAGATTACGTGAGCGTGGAGAACAAATCAAAAAAAAACCTATACAATACCATAATATACATCTACACAATATACCTACCAACGCCGGGTGGTCCGCAGAGTAGAATAGGCCACCCCACTGCTTACCGATGGTGTCGTAAAAAAGGCGACTAAAGGTAAAATCGCCTCGGCCCATGATCATCAAGCACCGATGAAGGAATAAAAAACTCTTGCCATTACATCATGAAACCCTCGCCAACCCGTATACCAACGTGGTTAGTTTGGCATTACCCTCTTTGATGAGGAGGCTCTGGACTCAGTAGTGGGGAATCTAAATGGGCAGGATGATGATATAACATAGCCAACTCACATATATGTTTTAAATAATGGACACTAAATAGATAAGAAAACATATTTTATAACAGTATAAGCCAATTTAGTTCATAATAATAAATGGATAATGAAAAAAGAGGAAAAATGTCTCTTGAAGATCCCCTTTTAGGGTCTCACGTACAGCCCTCAAAAGGAAAAAACACAGGAATACCCTATAAGGATCACTCTTGTTGTCCCCCGGGACTGTCCGGAGTCCGCCCGTCAAGCCAAAATTGTCTACTCGCTGCAAATTATGATCGCCGTATCGCCGTGGTCGTTAGGACACATTATTTACACCATCATTATAGGATACCATTATTGGACACGGAAAATAATAATTTCAGCAGAGAAAAACTATATTCTTGTTTCGTACTTTTTAGACGTATTTTTTTGGTTAGTCGGGTTCTAGTTTTTAAACTTTGTTTTATTATATTCGCTAAACTATGTTTATGTAGCAATTAAAGTAAAGTCACTTCATTATTTCATATCATTTGACCTTGTCAAATGAAACCCTTCTGCGAATTCGCTCTACAAAAAAGTGTTAAATTAAGGGAAGAGTGATCGTTTCTCGGCCTTATTGGGTTTTAGCACAAGCTATTCGACTCTTTAGAATTTAGTACACAGTAAAAAAATCCGTCGTTTAATTTCTACAAACACCATATATAGTCCGTAAAAATGTAGCTTGACAGATGACAGAATGTAATGTGAAATAACAGATGTCAATTAACCTTATTCAATGAAACGATTTTTACGATCTAGGGGGCAAGACGAGCAAACGTATCTCCTAATGGTTATCGATTACCACCGAAACATGGATGACCTGTCACGGTCAAAAAAGAGTCAAGGAGCCATGCGGCTTTTTTTAAAAAGGAGGTACGCTACTTTTCTTAACAGGTATTGCAGGTCGTAAATGTGACATAAGATCATTTCCGATTCTGGGCATATGCAAAGGTTTAGATATTCAACACTACACGTAGCGGCGATGCAATTCAAATACACAGTTTTAAATTAGTAATCTAGTTTTTAGTGAACAAATTTTGGTGTTTTATGTGCAGTGAAGTCGCCCGCGAAGTGATCTTTCTAATAATCGTTGGATTGTATCGTTAACACTGCTATTGTGTGTCGTAGTGAGTTGTACACTAACAACTTGATTTGACCCAATAGAGATCTCAAAAACCCGGCCGAAGTTGTGTTAAGAGTGGTTATCGCAGTAATCCGTAGGTCGATATATAAATAACAAATACAAAAATACCGGCTTAATATGCAGTACTGTGACTTGATGTCTTCGACTATTGGTAGTACCCCCTTATTCTCAATAAAGTAACTTGACACTCGCATAGATATTTCAGGTAGAGCCATAATATATATAAAAAAAAAAACATTATACTGGTCAATTTAACATGACATCAATAGCTATTATCCTAATCAAGCTGTCAAACTACTGCGATATATTATTATCTAGGTCCGATTCGAAATAAAACGTTACACACCGAAAAATACTTGGTATACCACACCGCTGTACAGAACTGACATATATAGGATTCAGTCTACGCAACACAGATGGTCGAATCCAGAGTCTCAGGTATTGTTTTTTTAGGTTTACATGTTTGATGTTGTGGATTTTTTGTGGTTTTTGACAAACAAAGTTCAGATTGGTAGGTCCCCAACTTCCAGAAAAGAGGTCGATTCGACGAATCCACCTCTCGATGCTGGGCAGCGTTCGGGAAGCTACTCAGCGCATATTTTTGGGCCATCTACAGCAGTCAAAGTGTCTCAGACAAAAAGTTTTCATATGCGGTGTGTTGGCCGGCTGTGGCACATAAGGAAACCGAGACTAGGCCACGCCTACCAATTGATGCCGATTTTTAAAGAGGCATCAAAGTCAGAAAAGAGAGCAATCGGCAGAGGGCTATGCCGGAGCTCTCCTGAGTAAACGTACAGAAATGATGAGATCCGCAGGAGATCACAAGGTTACTGACGGGCGTCCCCAAATGATCTGCATCGCCTCAAGTGGAATGGGGACAGGGCAAACACAAGGAGAACAGACGGCCGTTGGGGTGGAAAGGGCCCTTCGAGTGCGCAGGCCACGTACAGGATAGTGCAGCCGTCGGCAGGACCCCCAAAAAGGTTGGACCGACGATCTGGTGAATGTCGCGGTGAATCTTTGAATGCGGGTGGAGCACGGATCCGAACGATCCTGTGTGGAAGCTCATTGGGGGAGACCTATATCAAAGCAGGGACAACATATTGGATGAAATGATGATGATGATAATGTATTTGTGGCACTTGACCAATGCCGCTAGTCTGACGCGTCGCTCGCCCAATCAGAAGCGAGGTCAGGCAACATCATCATCAGTCCATTTAAGTCCCAAGGCTGGGGCAAAAACGGGCCCCTCCCTCAATCACATGAGGGGGTAATTAGCAATCACTCACCACGCTTGGCAGACGGGGTGGCGAGGGTTGGATACAAATGCAGAGTTTTCCTTCTGGGTGCTGCCAGCAGCTTTAACCTTGGTCGCCTTTTACGAACCTCCCCGGTTAGAGTCGAGGCGTGGCCTCTTCTACTCTGCAGTGGGGACCACACGGCTAGTAAGGTGGGAACATAAACCTTGAAATGAGTAAAAAAAAACGGAAATGGCTTTTGGTTTTAAAAGCATTCCGAAGTCAGAAATACTCCCAAGCGACATCTTTGGAGACGCACTGGGAATCAACGCTGAGATGAAGACGTACCATCATTCTAATGGGACAACCAGTGTGTGACACAGATCGGAGAGGCATCAGGCGCAGGACCAACGGCCTCTTAACTGACTTTCCTGAGGCACGGGATACAAGGACCAACTGCCAGACTCCGGGATGAAGTGCAGAATTTTCTTAACAGAAAAACTCAGGTACAATTCTTTCCCGACTCCGGGGAATCGAATACCGGAAGGGGAATCTCAAGCGCAGGCGCGTCGCTTTAAGTGAAAACCCACTACCCACTGCGCCCATCGAGGAAGAGAAATCTGGCGACAGTTGTTGAAATGATTCGAACCTTTCACGAATAAAGCCTCTACTCATTTTTAAAGGCTGGTGCCTCATACAGAATTAATGGTGTCTCATAAGCGTCGACAATGGCAATCCGGTGATCCGTCTTGTTCGCTATCACCTATCACATGAAAAAAAAAGTAAATCGTGTATACGTGGACCACTTCAAGTTCGTTGCCGAATTTTCCCGGCAGGCGGTTACTGTGGACAACACTTAATTAGTTTTAGGTTCACCCACACCAGGGGAACATGTGTAGCTTCGTAATTTAAGATGTCTATACAATTACCAGTAGGACTGGGGACAAGGGGGCCAATAAAAAATGCCGTCAGAGAAATGCAAATTTCATTACAAAAGTCTCAAACCATTGACCTCAATTTGTACATTTAGAACTATAACCATGTATTTTAAATAATATTGAAAATTAAAAAAAACCACCGACACAACTAAAGCTCTTTCATATGATTACCCTTTATGAGGCAGTTGGAGTAACAACAAAATCGGTTATTCGTCATTTTCTTGACGGCTGGACACTGGATTTGAAAATTTTCACAATTAATATATTTTGCATATTTCAAATCCCTATCTTTATATGAGAATACCCCTATATTGGGGGAACGTTGTGTTAAAAATAAAAATACAAACTCTTTGTGACCCGGCGGCACATCTTGGATCGATTTTGTATTCAACATACCTAAGAAACAACTCCCTCCTTATTAGTCTTTTCAAACAAAAATAAAAAAACAAAATGAAAATCGGTTCATTTAGTTCGGGGAGCTACGATGCAAATAGACAGGACACCCAGACACGTCAAACTTATAACACCCGGTCGGTTTTGCGTACAGGGTTTAAAAATAGATAGAATAGAAAGTGTGGGGACCCCGGGCTCCGATGCGACATGATAAGAGCGCAATCCGGGACAAAACGCTAAGGTAATAGATTCACACAAAAGCATCATATCAATTGTCTGGACTCACGAGATTAAGTAGCTCAAGCACCTTGTGTTACGGAATCATAACAAACAAGCAGAATTACAAATATCTACACTTAATAATTTTATTTTATAAATAATACTTATAATACATAGAAAAAATCCAGACGATAAAGCGAAATAACATTAATAGAGTACAGGACAATTCTTACATTCAGGTTGGTGGGCCCATACAGAACACTTATGAATGTCAAAATAGGCTATAATCTATAATCTACCAGTTGTTGGAAGTTGGTTTCTAGGTTTTTTCTGTGGAGCAGGGTATGTCCGGATCAGAGCCACGGCAACATTCATGCCGAAGCGTGGCTCACCACCGGTCGCAAGTTTTAAGCTTCATGCCGATCACTAAAATTAGAATAAATTATTACGAGCTTTATGCCTATTTTTGAGTTTCTGATTTTGGGAGCAACGATGGCCATAGCAGGCCCACACACACTACAGACACGTAAAACTTATAACACCCCGTCGTGTGGCGTCGGGGGTTAAAAATAAAGGTATGTCATGGTTAGTGAAACATAGATATTCATGAGTTCTTGATGTCTGCTTCAACGTACATCTAGTTTTTTTTGTTATACTCATTGAAAAACAAAAGTGAAAAATGTCAGATGAGAAGCGGTGTTTCCCGGCAATGGATGCGGAAACAATGCTGTAGAGAATAATTGCCAAAGAGGAAGTTCCCACAAGCTGAGGCGGGGCCCTGGATAAGCCTTATGCGCCCTTGCAAATGTTACAACTTGCTAACAATATTCGGGCATTGAAATTAATTAGATTTGGGAAAGCTAAAATTAATTTTTTTGCAAAAAAATTAATTCAGTCAGAAAATTTGTGTTTTTTGAAAGACTATTGTAATATTTTTATTCCAAAATATACGAGAAAAGACCGGTTTTTAGGGTAGCAATTATAAAGGAAGCGTGTTATCTAATGAAATTTATTGGTTTTAAACTATTGACGACCTATTTGGAACAGTGGTAGTGAACGCTGCCTTTGGTCCAAGGGTTGCGGGTTCGATCCCCCGCACAGTACAAACATTTGTGTGCATGAACATGTCTGTTTGTATTGGTCTGGGTGTTTGTATGTATTATAAGTATGTATTTACAAAAAAAAGTATTATATGTATACATTGGTAATTCCGCTGTGGATTCTGATAACTGTCACACAGGTGTTTGAGCTACCTATCTTGGAGTAAGATCAATGTATGATATTTATTATTATTATAAAGCGATGTCAGCTTAGAGGATAAGGACACGCCTTTTATACGGGGGGGGGGGGGTCAAGTTTCAAATCCGAGCATGCCTGATTTTTCAAATCTGTATGCATATTTCTACCATTAGCTCGGCGGTGAGGAAAAACATCATGAGGAATCCTGCACGATTCGGATAGTTTCTGAAACGTTTAACCATGATTCAGTTGGTTCCCCTGTTAAAGGGTTGCGAAGGTCAGACGGCAGTCACTTCATTACCAGACTCCCGAATTCCTGAATCATGGTCCAAGTGCACCCAGGGCTCCAGAGCGACAGCTTTGGACGCAACCAGGAATTTCACGCTAAGATGAGAAATAAATCATTTTTTTGATGTTTCTCACTCAAGCAAGCGAAACACAGCGCTTGCTGCTTCACGCCGGTTTTCTGTGAAGCCATGCAATGGCCATGGTAGCACTCCACATCCATGCCGAAGGGTGGCTCTCCCGTGGTGATTAGTATGATAAAAAGCTCTTGTCGTACTGTGGTATAAACATCACATTGCTTTTTATTTCTTTTTTTTGTCAATTTTTTACTTCATCGTTCGGGTACTTGACAGTTTTTTTTTATGTAATAGGTAGGCAGACGAACAGACGGATCACTTGATGGTAAGCAATTGCCGCCGCCCATGGACACCCGCGACAACAGTGGAGTCACAAGTGCGCTGCCAACCTTTAAACCCCCCCCCTATCCCCCGGATTGGGCCTCCGGTACCCTCACTCACGCAGCGAAACACAGCACAGTGATCAATAATCAAAATCAATAAATTTATTTATTCAAATAAAGGTTTTACATTTTTAAAAACTACCCTGCCTATACTAAGCCGAGGCTTGTGTTACAGGCAATGGTTGTCTTCCTAAATGTGTACAGAATATTAAAAAAAATATATAGTTTCTAGTTGGTATAAAGATTAATCATGTTTATTGCTTAAGAACTAAGAACCAGCTATCAATGAAGAATTTATTAATTGCCGAGATATTCACTGTTTAATAATTTTATTTTATTTATTTATGTTATGTAATGTTATACTCGTTTATCAATAATTATATTAAATATGTGTGTGTGCGTGTGTGTGTTTGTGTGTGTGTGCGTGTATGTGTGTGTGTGTGTGCGTGTGTGTGTGGTGGTGTGTGCGTGTGCGTGTGCGTGTGCGTGTGTGTGTGTGTGTGTGTGTGTGTGTGTGTGTGTGAATGGGCGTGTCTGTATCTAGATGTTTGTACGATGTTTCCGTGGGTATATATTATAACAATTATGCTTTCTTACTTTATAATGTGTAGCAAGCTCTCGGTTTGGTCATAATTTTTTGTAAGTAACCATTCGTGGATCATATTTCTACATTTGAATTGTGTTGCTGAGTATATGTCTACGTCTTGACATGTCTTATTGAATAAGAATTACTCAGAAAGCAATAATGATGCTGAGCAAATGACGTTCGAAATAATTCTGTGGTATAAACTTTATCCTTACGACGTTTGTTATGATGAATGACCAAACTACCAGCACCTTTTTTTTTAATAAAAGTCTACTAATGAAAAGTTGCCTCACAGATAAAACTCTCCATTCTTGTATAGAAGCTCAGTGGAAAATGTAAAATTTTTAAAGGAAGCCAATTTTAGTATACCCCCTATGGGCCCTTTCTAAATTAAGTAAAAGCGACTTAGAAGTTCCGCCCCACGTAACTATGCAGTAGTTTATTATCGAGGTGCAGAGAGCGTAATAAACCATTTTATTGTTTTGAAATCAGCTATATGTCTAAGACTTCTAAATATAGGCATTAATTTTCTTACGCGATTTGTGACGTTAAAGACATGGTCTTTAAAGTTGAGATTTTGATCTAAAATAACTCCGAGGTATTTTATTTTACTTACTCTTTCCAAGGATGGGCACAGGCATTTAAAAGAGTGGAATGAATCATATTGGGTAGAATTACAATTTGTGTTGTGCACTTCAATTGATTTTTGGGAGGAAGGTTGACCTGTTCTTTGGATAGAGAACGTTTCGTACTTTGTTTTATCGCTATTATTTAACGTAAGTCCATTATAGTCAAGCCAAGACCTCACCAGGTTAAACCCGTTTTGTGCACATTGGAACGTTTCATCCCAACTTTCTCCTCGAAATACTAATGCAGTGTCATCTGCAAATGCGAATATTTGACCAGCTTTGAGAGAAAGTTGACACAGGTCATTGATGTATACCAGGAAGAGAGTCGGACCGAGTATACTACCTTGCGGAACGCCACAGGTCACTGTAAGTTCGTCGCTGACCCAATCACCAACCTGAACCGATTGAGTTCTATTTTGTAGGTAGTCATTAAAAAGCTTGAGTTGTGGCCCGCGCACACCTATGCATTCAAGCTTTGACACTAGTTTGGAAGTGCAAACTGTGTCGAAAGCTTTTGCTAGGTCCAGGAATATAGCGAGGCTTTTTTTCCTGGTATCCAGTGCTCTGACTACATATTCAGTCAAGTTGACGACTGCATCATCAGTAGAACAGTTCCTGCGAAAGCCGTATTGGTTAGGGGATAAAATATTATTTTTCTCCAGAAAAGAAATCAATCTTCTATTCATGAGTTTCTCTAAAATCTTGGACAGTGATGGAAGTAATGAGATTGGACGGTAATTACCAGGTGAAAGCTTATCCCCAGACTTATGGATGGGTATTATAACTGCCCTTTTGAACACATTAGGGAAAACACCCTCAGTAAAAGAAAGATTACAGAGAAAAGTTAAAGGCCCAACTAAGGACTCTTTATTAAGTTTAAGTATATTATTCGGTATCTTATCCCATCCGGGAGAGCAATCGGTTTTAAGGAGATCTATTAACAAGGCAACCTCGGAGTTATCCACCGAAAAGAGACAAAACGAGGACGGATTGGGTACCAGAGATGGTAATTTGTTATTATTAATCAAAGGTGCGACAATCTTGTCAGCCAAAGCTCTCCCTACGTTTGAAAAATATTTATTAACTTTGTTAACTGAGAGGTGAGGAGTTGTATCTACTTTTAGGAGTTCTGATGATTGTAATGGCCTTAATTTATAATTACTCACTGCATTTATTATTTTCCAGGTTTTTTTAGGGTTATTTTTACTGACTTTTTGTAGTTCGGATTTTTCATAAGCTTGTTTAACTTTTCTCAGAATTGCGTTGCAGAAATTTCTGTATCTACGGTAAGTTTCTTTAAGAATTACATTGTTTGGATCGGCTTTAAGTCTGCGATGCATTTGATCTCTATTCCTCATACATCTTTTTAGTCCTGTCGTGATCCAGGGCTTAATGATTAATTTACGATTAGATAATTTTCGAGTTGTCGTATTTTTCGAGATGATATTGGCTAGACTATGTACTAGAAAATTTGCTGCCTCATTGCACTTCATTTGATACATAGGAGAGAAGTCAAAGTTGACCAAATCTGCGTTTAAACCTTCATAGTTAATTTTATTTATTATTTTAGTCGCTGCTTGTTGGTGGATTTTTAAACTAAGAGACATGAGTATAGAATAATGGTCTGTCAATGTATTTTCTACAATTAAATTATGTGCATAGTGGTTCGTTTTTATAAGTAAATGATCAAGGCAAGAGTTTCCACGAGTAGGTACCTGATACGCAGGTAAAAGTCCGAATGAAGCGGTTAAGTTTAGGTATTGAAGCATAAAGTCATTATTAAGATTACCACTAATATCAATATTAATATCCCCTGTTAAGACTATATGATTAAATTTTTCTAATGATTTAAGTACTAGTTCTAGGGATTGTTGAAAATTTTGAAAATTAATATTTCTATTATAGGATGGTGAACGGTATATTGAGATAAGTGCCACTTCGTCATTTATCTTAGTTACAAGACAGTTGCCATCGAGAAAACTCGGTTCATACGTTGTGGTTGATAAAGTATTTGAGACATAAATAACTACACCATCATTTTGATTTTTAGTATTTTGAGTTAAGTGAATAGAGTAATTATTTAATGGTGGGGGTATATTATTGACAGAAAGCCAGCATTCACTCAATACTATAATATCTGGTAGCACTTGTATCCTATTCAATAAAAGTAGAAATCCCGCAAAGTTCGCCCTTATACTACGAATGTTCTGTGACAGTAATGTTAATTTGTTTTTCGAGGACCCCAGTAAAGTAAGGCAGTCTTCCGGCATACACTTTTGTGTTTCCGAGGTGGAAAATCTATCTATTTCATCCGTTAAATATTTTATGTTATTCATTTTGGCGTTATATAAGAAAAGAAAATGTTCAGTAAAAAGTAGGGGTACGAATTACGTGTATAAATGTTGGTAGGTACTCGTATGTAGAAACATGACAGTCTTTTGCAGTGTAATGATGTAAGCAAGTATAAATATGTATGTGTGTTGATAATAAGCTGTGTTAGTGGTAGCGTAAAAGCACAATTGTTATTCATTAATGTGATATATATTTTTACCCAGAAGTTTATCGAGCACGTATACAAACAATAGGTTTCAGTATCGAAAAACGCAAACAACCTGACGCACTAGTCACTTCCCGTTCCTAATGGAAAGAAGTTGTTCTTCGGATTTTATCCAGATAGGCGAATCACCTTCTTTTTTCCTAAGGAAAACCTTGCCCTTTGTTGTCCAACAGTAGGCGAATCCTTCTGTCTTGGCCACTTCTCTTGCTAAGAAATGGATTCTTTTTGCTTTATTTGTTAGTAGTTCTGAGATGTAAATTTGGCTGTTTTGGTCTTTTATTCCCAAATGCGAGCAATTAAGTTGAGTTGAGCGTGATTTGAAGTACTTTTTTGCTGCAAATAATACTTTTTCTTTCATTATAGTGCTGTTAAATTCAATAATAATCGATGAGCAGTTAGTATCTTTTTTTCCCGGTAACCTATACATGTCTTTTATGTCATTAGGGTTTATGTCAATCTTCAAGACTGATGCCAACGAGATCATTGAGTCATAGAGGTCTTTTAATTGCTCCTTATTTCTTTTAGGTACATTCCGTATCTCAATACAAGATTTCTTGAGAGCACGGTCAATATTCTCACATTTTTCATTAATTGACGCCAATTCTAAATTAAATGTTTTTCTGTCCTGCTCTAAACCATTTATTTTGGTTTCTAGATCTTTTATTTGTGAGGATACAAAGACGAGCGACTTTTCTATGTCCACATTTGTCGACTGAATACTTATTGCGTGCGCATTCACTGCAGAGATTTGCTTTTCCAGTGAGTCCAATCTTTCGTTTTGACTTTTCGTTAGGGACTCAAAGAGTTCACGCATTTCTCTTCTAAAATCAGATACTTCATCGTTGGGGCTATCAGACATCCGTAGCCGCTTGTTACTTCTGTCCCTCTTGCTTACAAATTTCGATTTATCTGGACTTGATTCGTTCGGGTCTGATAGTGAGTCCGATTTTTGCAAAGCTGGTGGAGGTGTTCTCTTAGTCAATCATGATTAAGCCAGGCTCCCAAGTATACAATATCGCAAGTATAATAATAAATAACTAGTCTTTGTTACAGCGATTCCTTATATCGTAGCACAGATATTAGTCGTCGCGTCCGCTACAGATAAGGAACCGGTTTACCACTACGCGTCCTCGTAGCTCGTAGCCGTCTCGTAGGCCCACACTCGTAGCACTGTGTTGGGTCGTGTGCGACAAGGAAGGGCTGTCGTCGGTCTCCTTTCCCGTAGTATATGCAGATATTTATTTTAACTGAGATTAATTTGCACTTCAATTGGATTTGAACTTTAGAGTAGATCACTTAAGGATGAATTTAGGATATTCGTGGAAGAGTTAAACGACGTAAACGTCTGCTTGCGAACGCGTCCCCGGAGGAAGAGTGATGCATTCCTTAGTACTATTATATGCTACTAATTCAGTTGCGGATCTGGTTACTTCTGATATTGTCAGTTTGGAGCTGGTGCGCGGCCTCTTAAGTGGGTCCTGCTGAAAATCAGCGCCATGGCCGGCCAGATCAGGAAGACCAGGGTAATATGCTGAGCGGGCGCCTATTTGGCAGTAATGAGTTATAAATTTCATAACTTGTACTGTATTGTATTTATCCGATCCTTTTCTTTTACATTTTAGGCTTGTATCTTTATTTTGCCAAATAAGTTATTACTTACTTACTTACTATTACTACTTATTACCATAGGCCACCCTCACTGTGCCCTGTGGTCCCCGGCAGAGTAGAACAGGCCACCTTCACTCTTACCGAGGTGTCGTAAAAGGCGACCAAGGTAAAGCTGCTGGCATGATCATCAGCACCCAGAGAAGGAAAACTCTGCATTTATATCAATACCCTCGCCAACCCGTCTGCCAAGCGTGGTGAGTATGGCAATTACCCCTCATGTAATTGAGGGAGGCCCGTGCCCCAGCAGTGGGGACTTAAATGGGCTGATGATGATGATGATGACGATGACTACTTATTATATCAGATGAGAAAAAAAAAATAAGAAGTCTCTCTCACTCGTGGAAACAGGAAGGCGCACTTCGCAATGATCGGAACGTCATCTCCCATGCAACGGTGGCGCCCTCAGTTGCGCTCAACAAGTTGTATTTGAGCAGATCAGCGGACATTTGTGGACTGCCTCGGTGGCGCAGTGGTTAGTGGGTCGCACTTTGAAAAGCGACGGCTGCGCAATACTCTATGCGGGTGTCTATGGGCGGCGGCAATCGCTTACCATCAGGTGATCCGTCTGCTCGTCTGCCGCCTATCACATAAAATAAAGAGGTCCCGGGTTCGATCCCCAGGCCGGGCCAAAAATTTGTACCAAAGTATCCGGTCAGAAATTCTTAGTGTTAGCTCGGAGTCTGGCAGTAGGCGGTCTTGTACCCCCGTGCATCGGAAAGCTTGTTAAGCCGTTGGTCCTGCACCCGATCCCTCTTCGGTCGTGTCACGCTGATGTCCCATTGGAATAAGAGGGTAAGGGAATAGAGGGCGCACTTGTGTTTGCGCACACACTTGCGCTCGATAATATATCCTGCGCACGTGGCTGGTCGTTACGATCGGCCGCCGTAGCCGTAATTGGTTGGAGGATATTAAGTTTGCTAACTCACTTAAAGATCAACTACTTCCTCAAGTCTTAATAGGAAAATGGGGAAATATGGTGAAGCATGGTTGATGCGGGAATCTTTTTTATTGATTTATCGTAGAGGAAAAGTTTGTGTTAATTTAATAGTTGTGTTATCGATATTTCAAAGAGCGATGGTAGCTCAGTGGATAAGAGCGCCCCTTCCATACGGAGGGGGGAGGGGGGGGTCGTCATTAGGTCGGCAATGAGGGATAACGTAGTTAGAAAACCTTCACGTCCTATATAGATTCTCAATATCTAAAATATTTGAGGTAATGATTCTGAACGTAATCCAATTGATCTGGTTCCCCTGTTTAAAGGTTGCGAAGGTCAGACAGCAGTCGCTTCACTGTGATTACCAGACTTCCCGAATCCTGGATCATCGTCCAAGCGTACCCCGGGCTCTGAGGCGACGCAAGTAGGAATTGATATTTCACATGGACATGTCTTAACCATTTCACAATCGTTTAAAGATAATAATACATTGCACTTACACACACACACACACACACACACATACACACACATAACATACAAATAGACTACTATAAGTTTATAAACATTCTTTAGTGTTTCATTTATAAAAAACTGTTTTTAATGTTCTATTTCTAACATTGCCTAACATTACTTAGAGATACTAGACTTACATAGATAGCGAGATGGTGGGAGCCTGGTAATCTGTAACATAGGTTTTCCTAGTACGGACGCCAGTCTCTCACAATATAGCTACAGGAATAATAATAATTATTATCATCAATTCAAACGTCTTATATTTGATTCCTTGCTAAATATGTTAAGAACTTGTGTTACGGACTAGACTTGAAACACTGGTGTCGCGGGTGTCTAAGCGGCAATCGCTTACCATCAGGCGATCGTTCTGCCATTCTATCACATAAATAAAAAGTGTGTACTTATTTTTTATATGGACGAAATAAATTAGAGTGATTCATATGACCCAAAGCTTACGGAGTTAAAATATTTCGATTTCAACTTAGACCTTATCCGTCACGAGACGTGTTTTTCAACTTCCAACGACGATGTAGTCAGAACTGGCCTTATCATCATCATCATTTCACTGCTGGACATAGGCGTCCTCCAACGTTTTCCACACAGATTGGTCCTGTGCCGCCCGCATCCAATGCATTCTCGCAACATTGTCCGTCCATCTTGTGGGGGGCCTGCCACCGCTGCGACTTCCTGTGCGTGACCTCCACTCGAGGACCTTTCCGCCCAAACGGCCGTTTGTTCTTGCTAAGTGCCCTGCCCATTGTCACTTGAGGCATGCAATACTTTGGATTATGTCTATCTTAGTTCTCCTGCGGATCTCATCATTTCTGATACGATCACGCAGGCAGACAACTTCCAGCCTCCCGAACAGGCTGAATTCCTAAAAGCACCATAGACGACATACATACGCTGCGGCAGGTGCTACAGTCTTCAAAGGTGCCGAATAGACTACCGATATATACAAGTGTTGCAGTAATTGTACGAAAACGCCGTCCATCAGTACGTCTTCAGGACCAGGAATTAAAACCTATACGTTATATCGCCGAAACTGTTCACCACTCTGTTGGAGGACGTGTTTAAACTTCTGTACTGGGATGGAATTGGCATCAATATAAATGGTGAGTACATGACGCACCTTCAATTCGCAGATGATATCGTAGTCATGGCTGAGACCTTGGATGACTTAGGCACAATGCTCGACGACCTCAGTAGAGTCTCCCAACAAGTGGGTCTGAAAATGAACTGGCCTTACAGTGATCGGAAATTTGGGCGCTTTCACATAGTGTGTACGCACTGCTACGTAATACGAAACGAATGCTACGACGACTACGATATTTGAGGGTCGTAGCACTGGTAACGGTCGTAGCATATATTCGTAGCGATGGTATTTATGATTTTATAATTTTGTATACTTTATTAACACCCGACGAAAAATCGACGGGGTGTTATAAGTTTGACGTTTCTGTTTGTGTGTGCGTGTGTGTGTATATGTGTATGTCTTACCTACTCTTAAAATGTGTACTTTAACAAAACGTTACGCTAATATGTAATATGTAATATGTAGAGCGGCCCCCCTCGCGACAATATATAACCAAAAATATTCATACTTAGGACAGATACAATTTTGTCGGGGGTTTTATTGTACACAATATAACTACTTGGCAGACTGATTACCACTAGCTCACACTATGTAAGCCAGTTTTAACACTGTGCTTGATATAAACTGCAGCAGAGCGAGGAGGGAATATCAATAACTCGGTCTAGATTGAAAATGAATTGCGTGCCTAGACTCAAGATAGCTCCTAAGTTGTGTCGTAAGTTCTAATGCGAGCGAAAATATTTTGTGAGTAAGATCCAACTGAATTTATGTTCCTCGGTTTGATTTTAAGAACTATGGCAAATCGATCTATTTGAACAAGTATTTTGTTTTATGTGATAGATGACATATGAGCAGACTGGTTACCTGATGGCAACTGACTGCCGCCGCCCATGGACTCCCACAGTAAAAGCAGTTAAAAAAGGCACAGTAGTTTTTTTTTAAGTTATATTTTACCTAAATTATTTTTATGTCACGACAGACAAGCATCTGACTGAACTCCCTCTGATGTTACGTGAAGAAGAAGTCTAAGGTGATAGGTGGCGGATGAGTACACGGCTGCCAACCTTTAATCTCACCTTTCCCGGATTTGGCCTCCGTGCGTGAGTGAGGGACTCAACGAAACGCAGCAAAGACACTGCTTTACGTCGGCTTTCTGTGTGGCCTTGGTATCACACTGCCATGAATGTTCAGCCTCGCTTATTCTTTGGCTGGTAG
>JADPWL010001704.1:0-12460 GCA_019059595.1 Marasmia exigua | reverse complement strand
TCCGTGGCAGGCCCCGTAGGCCAAGACAAGGTGGAATCGAAGGTCGGGTGAGGTCGCGGAAATCAGTATGGAAAAATTGTCTAAAACGTTTTTGTAAGATGGGCGTGTTTCTCAGCAAAAGCGGATGTAGCTTTAAAAAGCAATCAAGCAATAGTTTTTGGCGTTGTTTCGTAGATTCACTATGCGTTTTATGCTAGTAAAACGTGTTCCTAACAATGACCTCACGCCGCCTGTCCACATTAGCAATTCTAAAAAAATCGGGAAATACCCAGATGTTCAGAAGGAATTGGAAATTCCGTTTACTTATTGCAAATTAATATTTCTGGCCGACCGAAGGTGCCCGTTCTACGTATGCCGTTTGAGCTAGATAGCACTAGCACTGGCTATCCGACGGATGCCTCCTACCTCAGTATACCCATATAACTTATTCTATGGAGCAGTTTCCTAGTCAATCCACAGATTACTATATATATGAAGCTAAGTCATCTTTCTGCTGATAGATACACTGACATTGACATTTCGTAGTAATGCAGTATTGCCACAAGAATAATTCCGGATCCAACCAATAACGCTATCAGATAACAGCTACTTAGTAGCAGTGACCAAATAACTTCCAGAAATTAAAATGCCCGACAAAAACTAATAAGCTAATTTGCTTTCCACTTCCGTAAGTCGAATACTTTCCTCCTGCTACTTATCTCCGGTGACTTATCTGTTAGCGACAATCGTGCTGATGACAGTTGAGAAGCCGACACAAACAACCCCGCTGTTAACTGGACCGCAAGGGACAGCACGATTGGTGAACCCTGAGATGAATCGGGCAGATAGCTTTTTGTTCTGTTTTTATGCTAAATGCGACTAACGAGCAAGCGGTCACCTCTGGTAAGCAAATCACCACGGGCCTATGAAACAACTGCGAGATCAGAGTGGTCGCTTATGCGTTGGCGGCCTTTTTAGAAAGGAGTACCTACTCCCGCATCTCGAAGGTTTCTGTTGTAATGTAGCCTCTATGTTAAATAGGTACTGGCTATATTTCTATTAGTTTAATTGATATTCCATTTACTATTTTGTATCTAGACTTTTTACTTTTCTATTGTCATTTCCTTCCTTCCTTTCATCTTGTTGACAAGTAAACATTTCAATCTTCAACAGTGTTTTTCTCTAATTTTTATCACGTTATCAGCACGAGGCTCTACAAGCGAGCTAGCTGATAAATATAATATTAGTTGTGTTGTTGTACTATGATTTTCACGAACAATATAGTTCGTCGAATCTCGGAGAAAAAAAAAAAATTGTGCTACGTCATTGTGCAAAATGCAAGGTAGCGGGGATAGAGTGTCCCCAGGCACAAGCAGCAATGCAATGGGAATGGGAGCGATCCGTATGCTTTCCGGACGGGAAGGCTACAGTGCATGGAAGTTTAAGATGCGATTTTACTTACTGCATGAGCAGCTGTGGGAAGCTGTTGTGGGTTATCCTGATGGAGATGAAACCCCCAGAGTCAACGAGAAAAGCGTAAGGATGAATTAGCACTAGCCAAAATCTGCATGACTTTAGATGGAGGAGCCATCACTCATGTGAGGATGTGCGGAGAGTGCTAAGGCCGCTTGGACGTCGTTGCAAAACGCCTATGAAGATAAGGGGCATGGGCAGAAGGTTAGCTTTAGAACGTAAGCTTTACCGATATTGTCTTGAAGAGTTTAATACTATCGAAGAGTATATAATGCCGTTTATAAGTACCGCTCAAGATCTCGCTGATATTGGTAAGAAAATCGAGGATTCTTCTTTGGCTGCGATACTATTGGGAGGTCTAAACGCATAACTTCGATCCCTTGGTCATGGCTTTAGAAAATTGTAATGTTGAGGTTACCACGGTCATGGTAAAGGCAAAAACTGTTGAATGAGATGTCGAAAACCAAGCCTTATGATTGTGAGTCTGCGTTGCGTTCGAAGAAAGGTCAAATTATTCAACATAGTACCAAGACGAAGAAGAAGAAGGAGGTTGTATGTTTTGATTGTCACGTACGAGGTCCATACTAAATACAATTGCCCCAATAAGTTGAAGAATAAGCATGATTCAACATCAATACTGCCTTGGGAGTAAATGGTAATAAAGATACGTGGTACATCGACCCTGGAGCTACTTCTCATATGACTTCAAGGTCTGATTGGCTGACAGAACTCAAACCGCTGCATTCTGGCAAGGTGACCGTCGCTAGCGGAGAAGCGATAGATTCCGTTGGGAATCGGAACAGTTTCAATCAGTACTAATAGTAGTATCGACAAGATTAGTGAAGTTGTACTTGTACCTAAATTGACCACTAATTTAATTTCGGTTAAGAAGCAGTCGATAAAGGTTTATGTGTACTTTTTTGATAATACTGGGTGTAATTTTTTTGATAGAGATTATTTCTCTTATAAAGGTAATCCTGTTTTACCACGGTTCAGTACATGGCGGGCTTTATACATTAGATGTTAATATTAACAAAAATGTAGCTCTTGATGTGAATTCTGACTGTCATTCTGCAGATTCTCAAGTTCAGGCTGTTGATGTACGCACTAACCGTCTGTCTCAATTTCAGCTGTGGCACAAGCGTTTAGGTCATCTTTGCAGGTTTGACATGAAATCTCCTAAGGAATGGACGTGCAGTTGGAATGGATTACTCAGCAGTGGATAAGGAGCCATGTATACCATGTGTTGAAGGGAAACAAGCAAGAAAACCCTTCACGGTAAGTGTGGATAAGCCTAAGAGTACAAATTCGTTATTGGAATTGATCCACAGCGATATTTGTGGACCTATGTCGGAAAATTCATTTCAAGGTAAGAAATATGCGTTATTCTTCATTGATGACTTTTCTCGACTTACTTTTGTTTATTTCTTGGCTTCTAAGACGGAAGTAAAAGCAAAATTTATCGCTTTTCAGTCTTTAGTCGAGCGCCAAACAGGAGCTAAAATTAAGGCATTAAGAACAGACTGCGGAACAGAGTATGTTAATGAACAGTTCTCTAGTTATTTACGTTCTAATGGTATTGTGCATCAAACCACAGTTCCACACAGTCCGCAACAAAATGGAGTATCGGAGCGTTCAAATAGAACGATTGTGGAAAAAGCGCGGTGTATGTTAGCTGGTGGTTTTCTTAGCAAAGCCTATTGGCAGGATGCTATAGAAGTGGCAACGTACCTGAAGAATCGATCCCCGCATAGAGCTCTAGATCGCCTTACTCCTTATGAGATATGGTTCGGCTCAAAACCCGATTTGAGTCACTTACGAGTGTTTTGGCTGTAGAGCACTAGTACACATTCCAGATTGTCAAAGGAAAAAGTTGGATGTGAAGGCTAAACAGTACACTTTTGTTGGATATTCGGAAGATCCAGGTAATTATTACTTCCGAGATGCGAGCTATCCGAGAAGACTCTTAAAAGCTAGGGATGTTGTGTTCTTCGAAAATGCTTTCTCTGATTTGAAAGGTGATAATCCTGCAGGCCAGTTTCCTGTTGATCCCCCTGCAGTGATGGTATTCTCAAACAGGAATGAAGCGGAAGTTCAAAATCCCATTGCTGGTAGCTCTGGCACTTCTACTAAGGTGAACGTAGAAGTTGCACAAATCGATCCTGATCCAGAAGACCCTATTTCTGATGAAGAAATTCCCCACGATGAGGAGGATATTCTCGAAGAACAGGTTTCTACTGATGAACCTACTTTCCAAGGAAGGTATCCCTTAAGGAATCGATTAGCGAAAGATAAAGGTTTTGTGTCAGCAAGCTATAGTTTTGATGAGCCTGAAACCTTCAATCAAGCTATTCAATCAGAAGATAGAGACAAATGGATGGGTGCTATGAGAGATGAATATAGATCCCTCATTAATAATAAAACATGGATTTTGGTTGATAAACCTGATGGTCAAAAGATAATACCATGCAAGTGGGTATATAAGGTAAAGAAGGATGCAGAAGGTGCAGTTGCGAAATATAAAGCCCGGCTAGTAGCCAAAGGCTATAGCCAAACCGCTGGTGTGGATTATACAGAAAACCTTTGCGCCAGTAATTCGCAATTCTTCGTTACGTATGATGTTTGCACTTGCAGCAAAATTAGGCCTCAAGATGCGACATTTAGACGTGGACACAGCGTTCCTAAACGGAGAATTGGAGGAGGATGTATATATGGTACAACCGCAAGGTTTTGAGAAACCAAGCCAACAGAATAAAGTTTGCCTACTCAAGAAAGCTTTGTACGGGCTGAAACAAGCGCCTCGTGCTTGGAACACAAAGCTAAATGAAACTCTTTCTGCGTTAGGTTTTAAACGGGCTCCTTCAGAACCATGTATTTATACCAAACTATTTGGAAAGGAACTTGTCATACTGGCAGTTTATGTTGACGACATAATTGTTTGTCATAAAGATGACAAATTGGCAGACGCTGTCAAATGTGATTTGCAAAAATATTTTGGTATTAAGGATTTGGGACTTTTAAACTATTATCTTGGTTTAAATGTTTCCCAAACAAAGAACTGTGTAAAAATTAATCAAAAAACGTTCATTTTAAATGTTCTTAAGAAGTTTAATATGGCAGACTGTAAATCTGCCCCTACTCCCTTACAAAAGGTGAAGTTGGAACCAAATAAGAGCGCTTATCCGGTGGAGCAATTAGCTGGGAATCGAAAAAAACAGCCCACCGTTGCATTGTCATCAACGGAAGCAGAGTATATGGCCCTAACTTCAGCGGCTAAGGAAGCCACCTTCTTACAGAGGTTGATTCAGGAGGTAAGTGGCACCTCTCTGACTCCGGTTACCGTGCACAATGACAGTCAGAGTGCACATAAGATTGTACTTAATCCTATTCATCACAACAGGACTAAGCATATCGATACCCGTTTTCACTTCATAAGGGAAAAAGTCGCTGAAGGCACTATTTTAATTGAATATGTACCAACTAGTGACATGTGTGCCGATATGCTGACAAAGCCGTTAGGTAGGGTTGCGCATTCCAAATGTACTGTCGGTTTAGGGTTGTGCACTTGACATAGTTAGGTTATTTAGTCAACTATGGAATCTCAATTAAGGGCTGGTGTTGTAATGTAGCCTCTATGTTAAATAGGTACTGGCTATATTTCTATTAGTTTAATTGATATTCCATTTACTATTTTGTATCTAGACTTTTACTTTTCTATTGTCATTTCTTCCTTCCTTTCATCTTGTTGACAAGTAAACATTTCAATCTTCAACAGTGTTTTTCTCTAATTTTATCAGTTTCTAAGTGGTAAACGTCAGGAAATCGTTTCCACATAATTGAGGTACCTACGTAGTAGAAAGTTCTGTGGGATTCGCACTAGACTCCTAGACTGCAGCCTAGATGATGAGGATTTCACAACCAATTATGACAATTGCTTGGTCCGGTTTTACATACCCAGTAATTGAAAAAAAAATAAAAAAAAGTATTTATTGCACAGAAAAAAAACCACAGAGTCACACACATAGGATTAAAATTTAAGTGCACACATATTATTCCACAAACATTGAACAGGAGCCTCCAAACTAGGCAATCTATCTATCTTGGACGGCCAGAAATCATTTAATATGTTATGTAGTATCAGTAAAAGAAAGAAAGAAGTTTTAGAAGATTGCCTGGTGTTTTATAGAGGAACCTTAACAAACGAGAATATACGTGTCAACAGCGCGTGTGAAAGGACACTCCGATTTGGTTGAAAAGTGAGGTTTATTGATAGGCCACTAGATATTTTATGCTGTGTGAAGAACGTGAAAGGGCATGTTTGAAAATGGGTTGGATGATTTGACGACAATAAATAATAGGGACGTTTGGAAGAAGACATACTACACCGACCACAGATAACCTTTTTTTTTTAATTTATTTGCATTTCACAGTGTACATTATAAGATCTTAAATATACATAATAGATCACTGTAAACCCTATCGGGCGCAACAAAAATCACCTAGGATCAGATCAGGCGGATAAATGTATGCTGTGACACCCTTTTCATCTTAGCGTGTAATTTCCAGTTGCGTTCGGAGCCCGGGGTACGCATAGACTATCATCCAGGATTCGGGAACTCTGTTAATTTAAAATTCTTTACCTCTTGTTATAATTGTATTCGTGTCTGTCGTCAATAAGGGTTCACTTACTTACATATGCTGCGTCACCCTTCTCGCTCTGAGTTTATCTCTCGTCCCACGCGCGACCGCACTGTTCGTCCACCTGCCAGCATCGCGGTCACGACCAACTTTCAGCCGAAACCTGCATTCGTTAGCGGAATTATTGTTTCGCCTCAAACGAAGCCTTTCATAATTAACACTCGGTGGCTACTTCAAACGGCCGGTTAAAAATATTTCGGAAGCTTTTCCATCCCGTTTTGGACTTGTTTTTTATTAATTAATGAAACTGCCGCTAATGATTGTAGGTATCGTAACGACGGTAAAACGCCTTCGTACTTCTACTGGCTGTCGGTAATGTCAGTCATTTAGAAGAAAGTTTATGCTTTTGAATATGGACTCCTGACGGGAGTGTGTAAGAGGGCTGAGAGAGGTTACTGGTAGAAGGGCGCCGCGGACGACGATTTTCAACCAGAATTGAGCGCGTACAGTCAAGGCACGAGGAAAATAGTAAAGTGATGAAAAAGTGAACGCCCGCACGTCTGCGTAACCGTTCTCGTATCTGTTAAGATTAGTAGGTATATTTTGCAGGTGATGAAAACGCCTGTGTGTGTGTTTAGGCCGTGTGGTGCCCGGCAGAGTAGAATAGGCCACCCTCACTCTTACCGAGGTGTCGTAAAAGGCGACTAAGGTAAAGCTGCTGGCATGATTATCAGCACCCAGAGAAGGAAAACTCTGCATTTATATCAAAACCCTCGCCAACCCGTCTGCCAAGCGTGGTGAGTATGGCAATTACCCCTCATGTGATTGAGGGAGGCCCGTGCCCCAGCAGTGGGGACTTAAATGGGCTGACGATGATGATGATGATGAAAACGAAATAAAAACACTTAAGGAACTTGTGTTGTTTTTAATCCTCTATTTAGAGTTTTTTTAGTGGACAACCGTTTGTAGTTTGTAGTTTTGTTATCATCGTCATAACCTTGGTACAATTCCCAGTTACAAATTAGTCCAAAGCTGCTAATTTGAAGCTCCATTACGCATGGTAATTATATTGAAACGCATTTAGTTCGTGATTCAAGGAGAGAACATTAGATAATTTTTAGCCATGAAGAATATACGAATCTGCTAAGTTTGAGGGTCAGTTCTCGTGCACTCGACATATAAGTCGAATGAGAGCTTTCCATGTATACATTTGTCCGTGTCCCCGGCCGAGTCCGAGGCCGTGTGGACCCCGGCAGAGTAGAATAGGCCACCCTCACTCTTACCGAGGTGTCGTAAAAGGCGACTAAGGTAAAGCTGCTGGCATGATCATCAGCACCTAGAGAAGGAAAACTCTGCATTTATATCAAAACCCTCGCCAACCCGTCTGCCAAGCGTGGTGAGTATGGCAATTACCCCTAATGTCCCTCAATCACATTAGTGATTGAGGGAGGCCCGTGTCCCAGCAGTAGGGACTTAAATGGGCTGACGATGATGATGATACATTCGTCCAATACCTACTTGAATTTTGAATTCAATATATACAGCAAAATAAAGTTTAGGTTGTAATTTATAGCTTTTACTATTAAAGTTTCTAGGACCTATTTTCAGCCTTAAATACAGGTCACCCTAGTTCAGGCAAATGTTAAATATATTATGTACTAATATATAAGATTTATTGATTAAAATTTGTTTTAGTAGACATATGTAAGTTATTTTGAAATAGATAATTATATTTTTTTAATTATTTATTTTATTTTTATTTAAGGTGTCTAAAAATGTATTTCATTCTAATTTTTATTATTTATTTTTTTAGTTTATTTACCATTTTTACAACGATATTTTATGTATATAATCTAACAGCACACAAAAAAACCACTAAGGTTTAACTATTTAAATAAGTAAGAAAATAATAGAGAATACTTCTTTTAAAAGGCCGACATATACTCCACTGGAGTTGCGGGTGTTCATGGGCGGCGGCAATCGCTTACTATCAAGTGATCCGTCTGCTGGTCTGCCACCTATCACATAAAGAAATAAGAATAGGTTGTAAATACTGCTTTTGTGTCCATTTGACGACCTGTTAGGAAACAGTGGTCGTGAACGCTGCCTTCGGTTAAAGGGTTGCGGGTTCGATCCCCGCACAGTACAAACATTTGTGTGCATGAACATGTTTGTTTGTATTGGTCTGAGTGTTTTCTATATATTATAAGTAATTTTTTACAAAAAATAAGTATTATATGTATATATTTGTAATCCCACTGTTGATTCTGATATCCGTAACACAGGTGCTTGAGCTACCTATCTCAGAGTCAGATCAATGTATGTGATAATGTGAATATTTATTTATTTATTATGCCTTACCATTATTTAAGACAGCGCCTTTTTTTATATGTTCAATATTTACTTAGTAGTACTAGTATCAGTCTACTTACTGTCCCACTGCAGGGCAAAAGCCTCCATCATAAAAATCAAGTCACCGATACTATGTTGGGATTAGGCTTAATCACCACGCTTGCCAAATGCGAATTGGTGATCGCAAACCCGAGCTATGTTCGAAAAATTCGAATCATACCTTTGTTCGACCCCGGGAATCGAACCCAGGATCCCGAGATCATGGCCCGGTACTTAAGCCATTAGACCAACAGGGCGTTAATACTAATATTTATTTAATCACAAAAAATGATTTCACCTTCATCCATTATTCATGGTTGAACATTAAAAATAAAAACTACATAAAGCGGTTAACGAGGCTTTTCATTCAAAACCTGAATTATATTTCCGATGCACGTTTCAGTAATTTTTCAATTACGGTCAGCATAAATAATAATCAAAAATGAATTTAAACGTACACTAAAAAGTTGAATAAAAATGCAGTTGGTTTTAACGAGCGGGAGGCAAACGAGCCAATGAGTCGCCTGACGGTAAATTACCATTTTGCTAGCTGTGTATATTCAAATTCAAAAAAATCTTTATTTGCATAGGCTTTTACACAGCACTTACAAATCGTCATACATTCGAATGACTTAAACTATTTATAAGTACTTATGTACAATTTACATGTTAATACATATATATGTTGATACATAAAATATACTAAAGAAATAAATAAACATAATGCGATTCTACCACCGGCTCGGAAAGTTGTTTCTGGTCGAGAAGATCCGGCAAGAAACTCGACAGTTACTCTTTTTAATCGCCAAACTTTCATACCGAGCCATACAGTTCAATTGTTACAGAAAATAAAATAAATGAAATAATAATAAAATAAATATTATGAGGTAAACCGAAGCAGACCAGTCCCCATATACGTTTTGTAAGTGCTGTGTACAAATCCATGCATCATCGTCAGCCCATTTAAGGGTTATTCGCCATTTCGGTGTATTTTTATGTCCGGACAGGCGAACTCACATTTTTTTACTATTTGTAAGCTGAATTTTTTTTTTTGTAATAAGTACCTTAATTTTGATTTGTTTATGTTATTTAAACATAATTATCTATAATTTAGACCTATAAAAAAAAATCCGAAATCAAGTTTTCTAATTTCCTTGGTATGTCCATTTGTTTACTTTTTCTCAATATCGGTATATAGAATCCAATCGTATTCTTATTTCAGTTCAAAAAGACTAATTATATGATTTAGGGATATCATCCTAATAAAATAATATACTAACTCATATCTCATGGCTAAAACCAACAAAGAAAACGTAATTTGTTTATTGTCCGGGTCAAAAGTATAATTTCCATGGGTCAACATTTCCAGCAGCGTAGATCGAAACGCACAAATAATTGAACTTAACGGACTACATTACGTCACGTCGGCCATTTCGCCGCGAGAGGCCAACCAGGCATGACCTGCGCACCTTTGATCGGTTCCGCGCCAGTCGCGTAAGTAACTCCCTCCTTGGATTTTTGTTTTTGCATTAGACAATTTCCTTGACCACTTTTTTGTAGGTTTAAAATGAACTTTGTTTAATTGTTTTTTTAACAACAATAGTATTTGTGGGGCTTAACCTTCATATTAAATGGCAAAAATTTGGAGTGAATATTTTCTAGGTTATAATGGTATTTAGGCATAAATCTAATTTCCTTGGTACTCATTTCCTTGTATTCCGTGGCTTAAAACTGGCCAAGGAAATTAGGAAGAATCAAGGAAATTATTATAACTATAAAATTACGATTTTAAATTTGGGTTATTAATATGTATAAGATGTTGTATTTACTATTGGTTAAATAGTTAAAATTAAACACAAAGGGCAGATATAACAAAAAAATAAAATTACACAATCAAACTTACACTTTAAATATTATACTTGTTCCTTCAGCAAAAAAAGCAAACAAGAGAAGAAAACTAAAGAAAAAAAGGTTTTTTTGTTATGAGAGGTGGCAGACGAGCAGACAGATCACCTGATGGTAAGCATTTCCGCCGCCCATGGTCACCCGCACCACCAGTGGAGTCACAAGTGCGCTGCCAACCTTTTTTTCCCCTTCCCCCCATTGGGCCTCCGGTAACCTCACTCACACGGCGAAACACAGCGCAGGCGCTGCTTCAAGCCGGTCTTCTGTGAGGCAGTGGTAGCACTCCAGTCGAGCCGGCCCATTCCTGCCTAAGCGTGGCTCTCCCACATTTGGTGGGCAGAAAAAAGAAGACTAGAAAGAATAAAGAGTTATCCTCAGCTTTATGAAGAGTTTAAAGCTAAAGACAGAGTAAGGTATTATAAAAAAAAGAAGCAGAAAAAAGTATTACCTATATACATATATATATAGGCAATTCATTTGAATTGACCCCTCGAAGATTTAATATAAGTATACTAAATTGAGTTTAATATACACTTCATTTATATTTGTTATTTAATTATAATAAATATATAAATAATGTTTTGATCTCAATAAGTGCCAATTTATGTTAAGAAGTTAAGATTTATTTTATTTTTGTTTACACAATAATCATTATTGTGTGAGTAGCAGACAATTTATTACCAATTATGTGAAGAAAAACTTTTTGATTTTTATTAAATATATATTCTGTGCTACGTTTCGAACTGATTTTACTTACTAATTAATAAAAAAAATCACAAGAAAGAGATATTTTTCTAATTTCATGACATCTCACCAATTTTCTTCTATTGGTTTTATAATTTCCTTGATCTTTTCCTAATTTCCTTGGCTACCAAAATTTCAACACCCTCTAACTTTCTTTCTAAAACTTTTTTGTGACCACCCCCTTTTAGAAAATTCAGTACCGTTTTCCATTTTCTTTCTTAAATGGAACAGAAATGTGCGAAATAAAAATGTTTTATATGTACCAAGGAAATTAGGCAAAATTTAATATTTTCAGCGAATGACCCTTAAGTCCCCACTGCTGGGGCACGGGCCTCCCTCAATCACATCAGGGGTAATTGCCATACTCACCACGCTTGGCAGACGGGTTGGGGTTTTGATATAAATGTAGAGTTTTCCTTTTCTGGGTGCTGATGATCATGCCAGCAGCTTTACCTTAATTGCCTTTTACGACACCTCGGTAAGAGTGAGGGCGGCCTATTCTACTCTGCCGGGGACCACACGGCTAATCCATGCATAAAAAAGTATTTTGATGGATTTTGGAAACAGAAGCAACACTTCAATTTAAATTACAGTGAATTATCACCAAACTGAAAACTCAGTTTTGATTGTAATAACCAAGCTTTCTTTTCCTAACATATCACTCCCAAATTAGTAATTATTAAGTTGTGCTGGCGTAAAATGCTCGGGATCCATTCGACAGAGCACCGACCAATGCATCAGTCCTTGCTGAAATCGAGATACCAATGAGGCTTTCAACCATATGCCTAATAAGGTGTCTCGAGTTTTAGGACACGTCGCCAGGAAAAGAGGGGACAATCTGGAGAAACTGCTTTTGACAGGCAAAGTTGGCGGGTAAAGACCAAGAGGAAGAAGTCCAACACGATGGTCAGACCAGATCAGTAGGTACTAAGCTAAACACCTCAGTGTGCGATGCCATTCACGCCGCTGGAGACAGGTCAAGCTGGCGAAAGAAAATCCTGGAAAGAGTGCTAGGTCGGGGTCACTACCCTCAGCATTGAGGTCATCGACACAAGGAGGAGGACGTTGATTGGTCAAAGGAGAGCCCTTTACGCCAAAAGTCTTTTACGTTCAATTCCCACTCGGGACAAACATACATAATGTATTTTTTTCAATCTATGGTGGTAACAAGTGGTGATCTTTGCAATTCATACTCTTGTTGGTTCTGATATTTGAAATACAAGTGCGTAAGCTACTTACAGAATCAATTTATGAGATGTGGTAAGAATGTATATTTGTTAATTCAAACATATTAAAAGGCCGGCAACGCATCTCCTCTCCCTCTGGTATG
>JADPWL010001703.1:0-10175 GCA_019059595.1 Marasmia exigua | reverse complement strand
TTTAGATGTGCTTGTGAGTGTGTATTTATCGATATTCCTATTCTTACTTTTGTCCCCTCCCTAAAGCTTTAGACGCTTAGCTCTATGAAGCTAATTTGTGCGAAGAGAAACAGTTGTGGACTTAAATGGGGGCCTTACAAAGACAACCGTGGAGAAAACTGTTTTAAGTCCTAACAAGCACTTGTTAGCTAGAAGGGGACCTAGGCGCGAGCATATTCAGAATAATACTTTACTAACTGTGAAGAATACTTAAAGTACTTAAATTTGTTCAGTTTGGTGTTATAATATTAATAATTTACAGTAACCTAAATTCACCTATCTAACTATATAAAAAGCGGCGATTCTTAACACTTGCTGGTAGTGTTGCCGGATAATCGATTGTTCGTCGATTATTAATCGATTATGCAAATGCCAAAAATATATTGTACTATCGGTACTATCGATGAAATCAATTTTCATTTTCTTCGATTAAATAGATTATATCTAGAAATACTTGCAGATTAATAGATTATAATCGATAGTATCGGCTAAATTCCAGTATTGATTTCGATTTAATTGATAGTATCGTCAAATTAAAGGATTGTAATCGATTATTAGATTATTAAGGATGAAAATAATCGATTAACCGACTGTTGGTTATTCGGAAACACTACTTGCAGGATAGTCCACAATTTTTGCAAGCTTGAATCAGATTCATTCTGACAGCATAACAACTTAAAAATTTCCTCTAAACCTTTGCTTGATCTATACTTTATGAAGGCAAATCCTGCAAACAGCGGCAGTAATACGAAACGCTTGCGCGATGTAATCGACACCTAGCGCCATCTATTGGTATATAGTGGAACTAATGTCGCGACACGAAGTGAGGACCGGACACTAGGATATTTATATAGACAAAATAATAATTCATTTATTTGCATAAAACATGGTGGGTAAAAATTTGTTACATATATTATTGCTCAGCATGTAATGTCATATTGTCGTAGACAAGTAAAAGTCAATGCAAGGACTCGCTACCATAGACATGCATCCTAACCTGATTGAGCCTTTTCATAGAAAGCCATACTTAAAAACCGCGCGAAGCCGTTAGTACTGGGGTGACGTTCTCTCTCTACCGCACCCGTATAGAGATGCATTAAAATTCCGTCAGGGCCGGTTGGATCTCTTTCACACTCTGTGACGGTTTCCGAAAATGGCACATTCCGTTTCAAGCGCGCGTTTTTTACTTCCCTTTAAACCTACTGACCATTTTGAAACTTAACTTTAATGTACGCCCTGTTGGTCTAGTGGTTTAAGTATCGATTCCCGGGTCGAATTGTTCGGACATAGCTCGGGTTTGTGACCACCAATCCGCATTTGGCAAGCGTGGTGATTAAGCCTAATCTCATCATAGTAGCGATAACTTGATTTCTACGATGGAAGCCTTTGCCCTGCAGTGGGACAGTTTATAGGCTGATTAAAAAAAACTTTCATGTATCATTTATTCGTGACTAGTGAATGAAATAATCCGCCGCGAGTCCTTGTGTGGAGTAAAGTATTTTAGTACGAAATGCGAAGGGAGTGGTGCAACTAGCACATGTTTATTCATCTCCCTAACAAGTTAAGTTCCAGATTGTCTCTTTATCGAGACGAGCCAACTTATCCGAGTTACAGTACAAACTGTGTTCGTAAGTACAACTTGATGTTCGCTGATAGGTACAACTTGCTGTTCAGATGCAGTTTGGGAAATTGCTGGGCTGTTTTATCAAAAAAAAAATTAATAGTTTTTTTTTACTTTACTGAGTCAATCATATATTGTCATAGTTTGAATCGATGCAACAGTGCCAATAAATCTGGTTCCCTTGTCGAAGGGTCTGACGACAGTCGCTTCAATATTTTTTTTATGCTAGAGGTGACAAACGAGCAAGCGAGTCACCTGATGGAAAGTAATCAACGCCGCCCATTAACATCCGTGAAATCAGAGAGATAGCTAATGTGTTGCCGGCCTTTTTCAAAAAGAGTACGCTCTTCTCTTGAAGGTCCCTATATCTTAGTAGCCGTTGGGGAATACTCCCGCAGCCAAACCGTTTCACAGAACTGAGTAATTATGTGTATATAATTACCAGACTTCCAGAATCTTCAATTATGGTTTGAGTGTACCCCGAGCTCCGAAGCGACAGCTTTGGACGCAATAGGCCATTTGGCAGTATGAAAGATAAAGATTTATTTATAGTCATCCGCGTAGTTTATAGCTTTAAAAAGGAATTAACAATAAAACACATAAAAAATATTGAACATTTTTACCAAAAAAAAAAAACAAAATAAAATAGAACTGTTTGATCTACTCCCTGCGGCCGAATTCTTACATCGAACCACTCGCAAGCGATTGTCATTCCATTCCCATCATCTCGATGGATGGCGTTCTAATACTGTGCGTTTCTCCCGGAACTTTCTACCACGTACCTCAGTTCTGTGGAACGGTTTAGCTGCAGGAGTATTTCCGGACGGCTACGACTTAGGGATCTTCAAGAGAAGAGCGTACTCTTTTTTAAAAAAAACCGGCCAAGTGCGAGTCGGGCTCGCGCACAAAGGGTTCCGTAGCAGAAGGATTAATGGCGTATTGCTTGAATAAGCTAATATTTCTCGTAAAAAGTACCTACATTATAAAGATTTTATATCATCGCGGATTTTTAAAGGTGTACAATACTGTAGTATATTTTTTGATCTATCTTATAAGGTTCAGCCATCGTTTTCAGTGTAAGCACAATAACTTAACCAAAATTACAGTTAAATCAACCTATCTCAAAAACTATAAGAGATACTTTGATCAAACTAAAAATCGTTGAAAGAGTTAATTAGCATGCATCACCTCTATTTTTTTTAGAATTTTATACCCCGTAGTTATAAAAATAGAGGGGGGGGGGACATACTTTTTACGACTTTGAGAGCTGATATCTCAAAAACCGTTCACTTTAAGAAAAATGTTTTTTAGAAAACTTTATATCATTTTAAAAGACCTTTCCATTGATACCCCACACGGGTATGTACATCGAAAAAAAAATTTCATCCCTCAGTTACATGTATGGGGGGCCCCACCCCCAATTCTTTTTTTACTATTTAGTGTCATATTTTTGTAGCGGTTCATACAACACATATTCCCATCAAATTTCATCACTGTAGTACTTATAGTTTCCGAGTAAATCGGCTGTGACAGACGGACAGACGGACAGACGGACATGACGAAACTATAAGGGTTCCGTTTTTGCCATTTTGGCTACGGAACCCTAAAAAAGGCCGGCAACACATTAGCGATCTCTCTGATTTCGGGACTTTGGCGGGCTTTTTCGAAGTGAAGGCGCGAAGTTTCAAACTCTTTTTCAATTAATTAAAATACTGTGAATAGTGTATATAAATAGTGTAAATAGTTGATTAAAATGACGGAGATCCCCGGGGGTGACGGCCCCGGGGTCGGGACACTCCGTCCTTCTAAAAGACGCAAAGACTTCAGTGACTGTGGTGGTGAGGGTGAGACCCATAAAACAGCGAATCAGGACGCTAAATTTTACAAAACATACACAAAAACTGGATTTAAAAGGGTTTTCCCGGAAAATTCAACCGGGGAATCTTATACCGTGTTTGTCGAAGGCGAAAAATTAGGTAACAAAAAAGACTGACCGGATGGCGCAATTGGTAGTGACCCTGCCTCTTTCGCCAAAGGTCGTGGGTTCGATCCCCACCCTGGACCAACATTCGTGCGATGAACACTTGTGTTTGTTCAGTGTCTGGGTGTAATATATGTATTTAAGTATATATTTGTGTTCCTCTGTTGTCTGATATCTGTAACACAAGTGCTTAAGCTACTTAGTATGGAATCAGGTCAACGTATGAGATGTTGTGAGAATTATTATTATTATTATAAATTATTATAATTTTAATATAACTAATTACAATTTCATACAGCAAGATGGACCAGATGGTCGAGGTGGAGTTGGTATTTTAATTAAGAATAGCTTTAAGTATGATATAGTAACAACTCCATATTACAATAATTTACAAACTGTAGCTATAATTTTACATACTTCTATTGGCAAATTAACTATTTTGACAGCATACAGCCCACCAAGTGGAACGCGCTTTAACGCCAGTAATTTTAAAAACATAATTCACAATCTGCCCAAACCACTAATGCTAGCTGGAGATCTGAATGCGCATCACGTCGCCTTTGGTTGTCGCTCTACTTCTTCGAGAGGTAATATAATTTATGATATTCTTGATGAGTATGATTTGTGTATCCTAAACACAGGTTCTCCAACCACTGTTGGTACCGCCACTCATAGTCAATCCTCTATAGATATTAGCTCTATTAGTCCTTCATTAGCACATTTATGTCAATGGGAAGTGCATGATGATGCCATGGGTAGTTATCATTATCCTACAATTACAGATATACAAATTTATTCAGATGAGTACGAAATTGGTGAGCCGTGTGAACGGTATGTTTACAAGAGAGCTGATTGGGAAAAGTTCAGATCTGAAACAGAAAATCATTTTACCAAATTAATTATAGACAGTAGTAATCCTATTCAATCATATAATCAATTTTGTGACATTTTGACGGAGGTAATGAATATATGTATTCCTAAATTTAAAAAGACTTCACAATATCAGGTTAGAAAACCGGTACCTTGGTGGGACAAAGAATGTGATAGTGCTGTGACTAATAGTAAAGAGGCACTTAAGAAATACAGATTAGATGTCACTTTAGAGAGTTATATTTTATATAAAAAAGTAGATGCACAGAAAAAAATACTTTTAAGAGAAAAGAAAAAGAGTGGTTGGACAACTCTGTCAGAATCCTTTAATAGGTACACACCAGTAAGTATCATATGGAATCAGATTAGGCGGTTTAAAGGGGCATCATTACCCAAGTGACCCAAAAATGATGAATGGCTACCGGATTTTTTTGATAAATATGCGCCTACAGATCCTCCAGAAAAACAAACAAATAATGATTTATTAAAAAATAATTTTAATCAAAAAGGTAAAAGTGATACCAACTTTCTATTAGAACCCTTTTCATGGCAGGAATTCATAAGTGCTATTTCTAACAGGAAAAATACAAGCCCAGGATTAGACAATTTTACTTTTGAAGTATTAAAACATATTCATCCGACAGCACAAGATAAGCTACTACAAATTTATAACTTGTTGTGGAATACTCTCATTATACCAGAGTCTTGGAAAACACAATGTGTTATTCCCATTATTAAACCAAATAAACCTAAGGATGACTATAACTCATATAGGCCTATTGCATTGTCATCTTGTGTAGGGAAGATTTTTGAATACATGCTTAAGACACGATTAGATTGGTACATAGAGTCACACGGTATTTTACCTGCACAACAATTTGGCTTCCGCAAAGGAAAAAGTGCAGCTGAGAGTTTTGTTTCCTTAACTTCAGATATTAAAAATGCTTTTCACAGTCACTCAGTATCAGTCTGTGCATTTCTGGATATCCAGGGAGCATTTGACAATCTCAATCCCACAGTCCTTGTCAGTATAATGTGTGAAATGGGAATCCCAGGTAAGATCTGTAATTGGATATTTTCATTTTTATACAATAGACAAATGTTTCTTAAATTTAATAACATACTTCATGGACCTAAAAATGTATACAAAGGAAGTATGCAAGGTGCAACAATTTCACCTCTACTGTACAATATTTATACTGCACAAATTACAAAATATTTAACACAAGAGGGAGTTAAATTTTTTGCAATTTGCTGATGACATTGTTGTATACTGTGTAAATAAAGATGTAAATATAGCTATTAGGAACTTAAATAAGGGTCTTGCTCAATTACACAATTTCTATGAGAATATTTTAAAGCTAAAAATTAATGCCAACAAAAGTTGTGCTGTAATATATAGTAAAAGATTTGTTGCAATAATATTGACATTCTCTATAACAATTGCTCACTTCCTTTACTTGCAGAAAAAAGTTTTTAGGTGTTTACTTAGATCAGAAGCTTACTTTTACAAATCACATAAACTATGTCATAAAAAATGCTTGTAAAGGTATAAATATTTTAAGATCACTAGCAGGAGTTCATTGGGGAGCAGATCCCAAAATCCTGTCTATGCTCTACAAGAGTATTGTTAGAAGTCACTTTGATTATAGTGCAATTGCATATGCTAATGCCAATATATCTCTATTAAGAAAACTTGATGTAATACAAAATAATAACTGCGAATTATAACAGGGGCCATGTGCTCCACCCCCATAAATTCTTTAGAATGTGAAACTTGTATACCACCACTTGTATTACATCGTCTAAAGTTAATAGAAAGATTTTGTCTCAAAATAATAGCTTTTAAGAACAGTTGCATTTTAAACAGGATTTTACCCAATGAGCAATTGCCTCAATCTATGATAGGACCCTATGTTGATTCTACACAACTAATTAATGGTCATTTCCCTGAATTACTAAGAATAACTTTGCATTTAAAAAACCTTTCTGTAAATATGTATAATAGTAATATTTTGACTGTATATAAATTAGAATATAACATAATAAACACGTGTATAGAGGTGATACCCAATAAGGCTAAGAATCAGAACCAATTAATGGAACATTTAGCAACTTTTCCTGGTAATTACAGAATATATACCGATGGCTCTAAAACCACAAACACTGTTACCTCTGCATTTTATGACCCACAGGAAAAGATTACTAAATGTTTCAAAATAGATAAGAATTGTAGTATATTCACTGCAGAATGTTATGCACTTTATAGTGCCCTCAAGTATGTAAATAATATAGATAAATGTGAATTTATAATAGTATCAGACTCGTATAGTGCCATAGTAGCTATATCCAACAATAACCTTAAACACAATGTTAATTATTTGGTGTATTATATAAAGAATGAGGTTCTGAAGTTAAGGTCAATCGGAAAAAGAATAAAGTTCATGTGGGTACCTGCACATCAAGGCATCACGGGGAACGAAGTGGCTGACGTCGCAGCTCGAAGTATCCCCGATGAAGATCACACTGAATCTGTAAAAGTACCATACACAGATTACCACATACATATTAACCAATTCCAAAGACGTATGTGGGAGACATACTGGAACACCATAAGCCAAGAAAAGGGCAGGTGGTACCGTGGGATACAAAAGACTATGCCCGCCGATCCGTGGTACCATCAAAACGAACACATATTGGATAACAGAAACTTTATAACTATAATAAACAGAATGAGATTTGGACATTGCCGCACACCAACTCACCTTAGGAAACTGAACATAGTACAAAGCGCCGTCTGCCCACATTGTACAACGGGAGATGAAGGAAGCCTTGAACACATCATAATGCAGTGCCCACGATTCGGCATCGACAGGCTCGTTCTAGTCGATGAACTTCAATCCGTTATCGAAATAAATGAAGAAGTTAGCACAAGCCTCCAAAATCTATTATCAAACCCCAAATATTTCAAGCCTCTTTATAATTTTGTGGCACGAACATTGAGCTCCTTGTAAATACATTGTGTAAATATGTTTCAAAAGTGTAAATAGAAGAATGAAGTGAACTGTGTGTGAACGTGATTAAACAATAACAAAATATAAATGTGACTGTGACTCAAGCTGGAAAAGTGACATTTACAATTGTAGAAGTTTGAAAAATAACAAAACGTTAGGCTCAAAAGGGCTAGAACCCAGAGCCGTAAAAACATATTAACAAAAAAAAAAAAAACTCTCTGATTTCGCAGATGTTCATGGGCGGCGATGATTACTTTCCATCAGGTGACTCGCTTGCTCGTTTGTCCGCCTCTAGCATAAAAAAATAAAATAAAAAAATAATTTGTTTTGTGCTTGGAACCACTTTGAATTGGATTGGCTTTCTTTATTGTGACGTCAGCCTTTTGTAAGCAAGACAAGTGACAGACTCAACGCCGTTGTGTTCTATCTATGCGGGACGCTCCTCATAATGGCCATAGGCCTCTCCTAATGTTGGCCACTCCGATCGATCTTTGGCTACTCGCATCCAGCTCCAGCCGTCCTGCGTAGATCGTCACGCCATCTGGTCTGAAGGCGCCCTACATTTACCGTTTACCGAAACGTGGTCTCTCTCGTGTCCGTGGTCCGATCTCGTGTACCCCAGCAGTGGTCAGTTCTGCGGCTGATATGGCCAGCCCACGGCCACTTCTACTTGCTAATATATGACTTTGGTTCTCTGTCGGATCTCAATATGTTATTTTAGAATTAATTACTAATTGTCCCCAAATAACTATCTCCTAATTTTAATTGTTAGTGTAGAGCAAGATTAATTTTAAGTTGTAATTTAGATATTGCTTATATGATTAAAGTTTCTTAGACCTATTTTTAGCCTGAAACCCAGGTCACCCTAGTTCAAGCAAAATGTTAAATATGTGTACTATAAATGTTATATATGATTTATTGATCAAAAGTTGTATTAGACATAAGTTATTTGAAATAAATATTTTATTTATTTATTATTTAATTCCTCTATTGTCTGATATTCGGTACGGAATAGTCGACCGCGAACCAAACGCACATTCAAGGTTAGTCTAGAGACCCTTTACCATTTCTAGCTTTCGGAAAAGCACCGTCGTTTTATGTAATTATTTAAAATAAGGAGCCTACGAGTGTCACCATCTATGCCAAAGCAAGGCTCTTACGGTAAATTTGACAAGAATTGAATAAAAATATTGGCTGGAAGACATTATTATATCCTCAAGATTCCCGAAAGTTATAAGGGATAAACAAGTAACATTCGTGTTTGCTCGAGGTAGAGCACAGAGGGGCTGGAGTCCGCGAAAATCACAGCGCTAACAGAATCTCGGACACACAACTTGTTAATTAGTTCCGACACAACTACTTACTTACTTTCTGTGAAGTATGGGATGTCTGATTAGTGAGGAAAATATGATCATCATGTAAGAGTGGATAATAAATATAAATAAAAAATATTTCACAACATCACATACATTGACGACCCGTTTGGAACAGTGGTAGTGAACGCTGCCTTTGGTCCAAGGGTTGCGGGTTCGATCCCCGCACAGTACAAACATTTGTGTGCATGAACATGTTTGTTTGTATTGGTCTGGGTGTTTTCTGTGTATTATAAGTATGTATTTACAAAAGAAAAGTATTATATGGATATATTTGTAATCCCACTGTTGATTCTGATATCCGTAACACAGGTGCTTGAGCTACCTATCTCGGAGTTAGATCAATGTATGTGATGTTGTGAAATATTTATTTATTATTATTATTGATCTGACTCCGAGATACGTAACTCAAGCACCTGTGTTACGGATATCAGAATCAAGAGTGGGATTACAAATACATATAACACTTTTCTTGTGTAAATACATACTTATAATATATAGAAAACACCCAGACCAATACAAACAGACATGTTAATGCAGACAAATTTTTGTACTGTGCGGGGTTCGTACTCTCAACTCTTGGACCAAAGGCAGCGTTCACTACCACTGTTCCAAACGGATCGTCGGATATTTCGGGGATGAATATCTTGTCATTGTCTGCCGGTACGATTACGATTGGAGACTGAGCATAGCCCTATCAATTGCAGTTTAGGTGATCTTCTTCTATAATTTTATGTTTGGATTCTTCTAAAAATAAGTCGAATTATGAATGAATTATGTTGTTGTCTCTTTTTACATGGAGTATTAGAAGTAAGTTAAAACAAGACAGCGATAAGTTTATAACTTTAATGTGGATTAATTTATAACTATTCCGGTCAGAGGGTGAGGGCCTGGCGATCGCATTTTTTACAAAAACCGTAATAGTAACTATTACCATGGAAAGTGGAGCACCTAAATGATGGAAGTTTGAGCTCGCTGCTTTTCCGCTTTCTTGTCCTCAAGTAAGGACAGATCTAGCTTGTTCCGTATTTATAAACGACAACCCCCTTATTACAAATCACGAACTAAGGTTAGTCCCGGAACCAAACTCGTGCTAGCCCGTTTTAACATTGCGTGTTTGAGCATGTTGGCAGGAGCTTTAGTACGATAATAACTTTATATCGCGATTTATAATAAGGTAGCAATAGTTTTACGGTGGAGTAAACTTTGTCATTTTTATAGTTGATATTTTTTTATAGCAATCTTTCGCAATTGTATTCTTTTAAAGAAAGAACATA
>JADPWL010001702.1:0-22647 GCA_019059595.1 Marasmia exigua | reverse complement strand
AGCCGTCGCTTAAAAGTGATACCTATTTTTTTTAATGCTAAAGGTGGGCAAACGAGCAAGCGATTACCTGATGGAAAGTAGTCAACACCGCCCATTAACATCCGCGAAATCAGATAGATCGCTAACGCCGGCCTTTGGTGAAAAAGAGTACGCTCTTCTCTTGAAGGTCCCTAAGTCGTAGCCGGCCGGAAATACTCCTGCAGCCAAACCGTTCCACAGAACTGAGGTACGTGGTAGAAAGTTCCGCGAGAAACGCACAGTATTAAGAAAGAAGAAAGAAAGAAAGAAAATATTTATTATTATAGACATCACAACACAGAACTTTTAGCAATTGTAAACAGAACACAATTTGGCACAAACAGAAAACAAAACTTAAAACAATTAAAAATACATTAAAATAAAACAAAAGGAAAAAAAAACAAATCTATATTCAATCATGTCCAGACAGTGCCAAATGAATATAATGATGTGTTATGACGTCTAGTATAAATGGCCCTCACTCAGCTTATGTCACATCCCAGACAAAGGCCATGACGCTGGTTTTCAGTGAGACCAGCGTATTAGACCGCCATCCATCGAGATGATGGGGATGGAATGAAAATCGCTGGCGAGTGTTTCGACCTACTAACCACTGCGCCACCGAGGTCGTCAACTTACTTATTAATGTATGCATATTACACGTAATGATCTTAAATACCTATTCAAGTTTTCGTTATTTATTACAGAAATCGTCTTAGTTCGAGCCAACAATATTTCCAGTTTAGTAAAGGATTTTGAAAGTTGCTAATTATTTTGTCTTTTATTTTGAACTCGCTTGTGCAGGTCCAATTTTAAGGTGAGGCATCGACGAAATTAGAAACGTCATTCAGTAGACTTGTATTAATGGTGGCGCTTATAAGACATATTTTCAAAAGTGCAACCGTGAATCCACAAAGGAAAGTATTAAGATTTTTTTTACCTGACTACGGCGAACCAAAAAGGAGGGTTATGATTTTGACCTGTATGTATGTATGGTTGTTCATCTGTTCCCCCATAACTTATAGTATAGGCTAAAATCCAGCGATGAAAGGTCATCTAACAACAATTTTGAGTTAAGTAAATAGTAAATTGTTGTTAGATGACCTTTCGTCGCTGGATTTTAGCCTATACTATTTTCACTTAGCATCTATATTAACATTTTGAGTTAGGTCGGTATTTTACTAAGGGTGCGACATGCAGGTCAAAATTATAACCCTCCTGTTTGGTTCGCCGTAGTCGGGTAAAAATGTATATCACTACTGCGTGCTACTGCGCTAAACGGGTCGTCGAAACATTATTGAGACGGAATAGTAGCTATTTCTTGTACATCCTGAGAAAAAAAAAGAAAAAGTGCTAGGGATGTTACTGCAATTAACAGAAAACTGTCGACATTATTAAATTGTTTTATTTATCATCATACATAACTAAACTCTTAGGGAAATGTTTATCGCTTTGCGAGCTCCATTGTCCATGATATTTAATGATTATACGGAATGCGAAAAATAAGTTCCATTTCCTTACTTTGAAAATATTATGTTGCTGGAGATTGTAGAAACGCTTTATTCAGCCAGTCTTATTTCAAAACTGTGCAAGGCGACGATGCCCTGGGATGCCTGGGGAGGCGTATGTGTCAATCAAATAAAAAAAATGAGAGTGAATCAAGTAGGTAAGTGCGATCTGACATCATTCTAGGCAGCGGGATTTATTTAAATAAAAAGTTATGAAGAATAAATTAATGTTATCACCGTTTTATTTTCATAACTGCCCATCGGCTAAACATCCCATAATCCCAAGAACATTAAAGCAGACTAAAAAAAATCCCTTTAAAGTCAGAACACCTTTGGTACCTATACATGGGATGGGAAGCCCTGATATATACCTACATCAGCCACGAGTTGATGAAAAACATATATTTTCCTTTCCGGTTCAATGGGGGTTTCAAAAATAGTAAAAAAATATAACCGTAGATGGCACCACAATATGCTGGTCCACTCCTAAAAGCAGACCTGTAGATAACACCTACCATGGGTACGAATAAGTCAAGTATATAGTGACATATTCTACAAGTGCGCAAACTTAAGGCCAGCGTTACACTTATGTGAGGAGGCTTGTATGCTTGCTTAGTTAAAATTATTAAAATATTTGCGACTGACTGGAACCCCTGTCTACCAAACCACATCACTATAAAACCACATCACTATACTATTCATCAGTCACTTGACAGCTGTCACTTGTTGTATTTTGAATTTATATCATTCTGTCTGTTTTGTTTCGATTTCTACTTCGATTCGAAGAGTATAAAATTAAACTTCATTTGAGGCAACTTATATCTGCATAAAAATCCCGTTTATAAGATAAAACTGATTTTTTAAACGTCGCTTATACACAGTCTAAATAAAAGCTAGATTTAGAACTTTTGAGGTTAGAAACCAAACAAGTATTTATTTGAAAAAATCACACCAATACAATGGTTTGTGAGAAATGTGAAAAGAAATTGGGACGTGTGATCACTCCGGATCCTTGGAAGGTAAAAAATACAGCTATCTGTAAATTACAAATAAAAATATTTTGTAATTATGCTTTTTACATTTTCGGATAATTGGTTTAAGCGCCAACATTTCTGTGATTTATTATTATTTCTTTGATTTATTACACAATGAATAGATTCCATAAACATTTTGTCCTGTTTGAAACAAAAATGCAACAGAAATATTCAGATTTTATAAAAAATTTATATCCGCATAGTCGTAGCTTAGTCTAATAATGTTCAAATATATTTAAAGACTGGTGCGAGGAATACCGTGGAGTCTGGAGGCAGGAAGGTGGGCGAGAACAAGGCACTCACCGCTAAAAAGGGACGATTCAATCCTTACACAGCCAAGTTTCAAGAATGCAAGTAAGACTCATTTTTGTTTGTGATTTCCATAACTTCAAAGCAGTTCGACTAAAAAATAATTTAAAAGATCACACAGATACGTAACTCCTCATCAGCATCCTAGAGTGTATTCCTAGGTTCTTCTTAAACTGTCGCTCTGTAGCCTGGAGTAGGCTTAGACCATGATTCAGTTTTGGGGGAGTCTGATAATTACAATGAAGTGACTTCCGTCTGACCACCGCAAGCCTTTAGCAGTTGGACTAGACCAACTGAATCATTTTGCCTTACTCGGTGAGGGAGTTTGTAGTTGGTGGTATTGTACCCCCATGCCTCGACAAGCATGCTAAGCAGGTCCTGCGCCGGATCAAATTATTCTCTGGTAGTGTCACTCTTGTTTCCCATCGGAATATGAGGTCAAGGTATAGAGAGTGCATTTGTGTTTGTGCACACACTTGAGCACTATAATATATCCTGCATATGTGGCTGATTGTTGAGATTGGCCACTGTAGCCGTAATCTGTAGGAGGATATTATTATTAATAATGGGAAAAATACTCACATTAGATTTGAAGGTGAATGATCAGATTAAAACCACAACCCCTCCATTTGGAAACCACGTTCTGAAGCACAGAGCTACCATCACTCACTTTCTCTTACACAGACTTAGTTTTTTTTAGAAGAAACATTTTTTATAAGAACGAAAAAAGTTTTTTTTAGAAGAAGACAGAGATTTAGAAGTTAGTTTTTAGAGCTGGATAGTTTTTTGTCAATTAGTCACAACCTTGATATTATTTTGCATATTGTTTTGTTTTTGTAGATATTAGAATAGTTATTTTCGAGATTTCTACCAAGTATACCATATTTTTGAGTTTCCAATATTTCGACGCTGTTCTAAGCGCCATGGTCACTGAGTATGTGATGTTTTTGCAGGTAAATTGTTACTGGCAGATAATATCCGTCTAGCCTCCTTTGCGTCTTTAACTACTCGCACCTGCGGTACAACTGTTCACTCACTCACTATTTTCCCACAGTAAAGATATTATATTTATGTGATAGGTGGCAAATGGATTACTTGATGGATTGCCGTCACCCACCAGACACTGATATACAAATTCATTTCTGGCCAAAGATGAATTAGGAAGATATTGTGTACTTGTTTTTTCACCAACTTTTAACATTTCAATCTCTTGTGTTCCAGAATATGTCGCTGTAAAGTGCACCAGGTGGGCTCTCACTACTGCCAGGCATGTGCGTACAAGAAGGGCATATGTGCAATGTGTGGTAAGAAGATACTCGACACCAAAAACTATAGGCAAAGCTCTACATAGCTCTCAGTACTTGTAATTAAGCAATAAGTATACTTTAAGTAAGATTGTACATATATTTTTTTATTAAACATGGACTATTATCATATCAGATTTTTTATTAAATGTAAAGATTATGTCAAAAAAGTATGAATCGGCAAAGAGCAAGCGCTTACCTGATGGAAAGTAGTCAACACCGCCCATTAACATCCGCGAAATCAGATAGATCGCTAACGCCGGCCTTTGGTGAAAAAGAGTACGCTCTTCTCTTGAAGGTCCCTAAGTCGTAGCCGGCCGGAAATACTCCTGCAGCCAAACCGTTCCACAGAACTGAGGTACGTGGTAGAAAGTTCCGCGAGAAACGCACAGTATTAAGAAAGAAGAAAGAAAGAAAGAAAATATTTATTATTATAGACATCACAACACAGAACTTTTAGCAATTGTAAACAGAACACAATTTGGCACAAACAGAAAACAAAACTTAAAACAATTAAAAATACATTAAAATAAAACAAAAGGAAAAAAAAACAAATCTATATTCAATCATGTCCAGACAGTGCCAAATGAATATAATGATGTGTTATGACGTCTAGTATAAATGGCCCTCACTCAGCTTATGTCACATCCCAGACAAAGGCCATGACGCTGGTTTTCAGTGAGACCAGCGTATTAGACCGCCATCCATCGAGATGATGGGGATGGAATGAAAATCGCTGGCGAGTGTTTCGACCTACTAACCACTGCGCCACCGAGGTCGTCAACTTACTTATTAATGTATGCATATTACACGTAATGATCTTAAATACCTATTCAAGTTTTCGTTATTTATTACAGAAATCGTCTTAGTTCGAGCCAACAATATTTTCCAGTTTAGTAAAGGATTTTGAAAGTTGCTAATTATTTTGTCTTTTATTTTGAACTCGCTTGTGCAGGTCCAATTTTAAGGTGAGGCATCGACGAAATTAGAAACGTCATTCAGTAGACTTGTATTAATGGTGGCGCTTATAAGACATATTTTCAAAAGTGCAACCGTGAATCCACAAAGGAAAGTATTAAGATTTTTTTTACCTGACTACGGCGAACCAAAAAGGAGGGTTATGATTTTGACCTGTATGTATGTATGGTTGTTCATCTGTTCCCCCATAACTTATAGTATAGGCTAAAATCCAGCGATGAAAGGTCATCTAACAACAATTTTGAGTTAAGTAAATAGTAAATTGTTGTTAGATGACCTTTCGTCGCTGGATTTTAGCCTATACTATTTTCACTTAGCATCTATATTAACATTTTGAGTTAGGTCGGTATTTTACTAAGGGTGCGACATGCAGGTCAAAATTATAACCCTCCTGTTTGGTTCGCCGTAGTCGGGTAAAAATGTATATCACTACTGCGTGCTACTGCGCTAAACGGGTCGTCGAAACATTATTGAGACGGAATAGTAGCTATTTCTTGTACATCCTGAGAAAAAAAAAGAAAAAGTGCTAGGGATGTTACTGCAATTAACAGAAAACTGTCGACATTATTAAATTGTTTTATTTATCATCATACATAACTAAACTCTTAGGGAAATGTTTATCGCTTTGCGAGCTCCATTGTCCATGATATTTAATGATTATACGGAATGCGAAAAATAAGTTCCATTTTCCTTACTTTGAAAATATTATGTTGCTGGAGATTGTAGAAACGCTTTATTCAGCCAGTCTTATTTCAAAACTGTGCAAGGCGACGATGCCCTGGGATGCCTGGGGAGGCGTATGTGTCAATCAAATAAAAAAAAATGAGAGTGAATCAAGTAGGTAAGTGCGATCTGACATCATTCTAGGCAGCGGGATTTATTTAAATAAAAAGTTATGAAGAATAAATAATGTTATCACCGTTTTATTTTCATAACTGCCCATCGGCTAAACATCCCATAATCCCAAGAACATTAAAGCAGACTAAAAAAAATCCCTTTAAAGTCAGAACACCTTTGGTACCTATACATGGGATGGGAAGCCCTGATATATACCTACATCAGCCACGAGTTGATGAAAAACATATATTTTCCTTTCCGGTTCAATGGGGGTTTCAAAAATAGTAAAAAAATATAACCGTAGATGGCACCACAATATGCTGGTCCACTCCTAAAAGCAGACCTGTAGATAACACCTACCATGGGTACGAATAAGTCAAGTATATAGTGACATATTCTACAAGTGCGCAAACTTAAGGCCAGCGTTACACTTATGTGAGGAGGCTTGTATGCTTGCTTAGTTAAAATTATTAAAATATTTGCGACTGACTGGAACCCCTGTCTACCAAACCACATCACTATAAAACCACATCACTATACTATTCATCAGTCACTTGACAGCTGTCACTTGTTGTATTTTGAATTTATATCATTCTGTCTGTTTTGTTTCGATTTTCTACTTCGATTCGAAGAGTATAAAATTAAACTTCATTTGAGGCAACTTATATCTGCATAAAAATCCCGTTTATAAGATAAAACTGATTTTTTAAACGTCGCTTATACACAGTCTAAATAAAAGCTAGATTTAGAACTTTTGAGGTTAGAAACCAAACAAGTATTTATTTTGAAAAAATCACACCAATACAATGGTTTGTGAGAAATGTGAAAAGAAATTGGGACGTGTGATCACTCCGGATCCTTGGAAGGTAAAAAATACAGCTATCTGTAAATTACAAATAAAAATATTTTGTAATTATGCTTTTTACATTTTCGGATAATTGGTTTAAGCGCCAACATTTCTGTGATTTATTATTATTTCTTTGATTTATTACACAATGAATAGATTCCATAAACATTTTGTCCTGTTTGAAACAAAAATGCAACAGAAATATTCAGATTTTATAAAAATTTATATCCGCATAGTCGTAGCTTAGTCTAATAATGTTCAAATATATTTAAAGACTGGTGCGAGGAATACCGTGGAGTCTGGAGGCAGGAAGGTGGGCGAGAACAAGGCACTCACCGCTAAAAAGGGACGATTCAATCCTTACACAGCCAAGTTTCAAGAATGCAAGTAAGACTCATTTTTGTTTGTGATTTCCATAACTTCAAAGCAGTTCGACTAAAAAATAATTTAAAAGATCACACAGATACGTAACTCCTCATCAGCATCCTAGAGTGTATTTCCTAGGTTCTTCTTAAACTGTCGCTCTGTAGCCTGGAGTAGGCTTAGACCATGATTCAGTTTTGGGGGAGTCTGATAATTACAATGAAGTGACTTCCGTCTGACCACCGCAAGCCTTTAGCAGTTGGACTAGACCAACTGAATCATTTTGCCTTACTCGGTGAGGGAGTTTGTAGTTGGTGGTATTGTACCCCCATGCCTCGACAAGCATGCTAAGCAGGTCCTGCGCCGGATCAAATTATTCTCTGGTAGTGTCACTCTTGTTTCCCATCGGAATATGAGGTCAAGGTAATAGAGAGTGCATTTGTGTTTGTGCACACACTTGAGCACTATAATATATCCTGCATATGTGGCTGATTGTTGAGATTGGCCACTGTAGCCGTAATCTGTAGGAGGATATTATTATTAATAATGGGAAAAATACTCACATTAGATTTGAAGGTGAATGATCAGATTAAAACCACAACCCCTCCATTTGGAAACCACGTTCTGAAGCACAGAGCTACCATCACTCACTTTCTCTTACACAGACTTAGTTTTTTTAGAAGAACATTTTTTATAAGAACGAAAAAAGTTTTTTTTAGAAGAAGACAGAGATTTAGAAGTTAGTTTTTAGAGCTGGATAGTTTTTTGTCAATTAGTCACAACCTTGATATTATTTTGCATATTGTTTTGTTTTTGTAGATATTAGAATAGTTATTTTCGAGATTTCTACCAAGTATACCATATTTTTGAGTTTCCAATATTTCGACGCTGTTCTAAGCGCCATGGTCACTGAGTATGTGATGTTTTTGCAGGTAAATTGTTACTGGCAGATAATATCCGTCTAGCCTCCTTTGCGTCTTTAACTACTCGCACCTGCGGTACAACTGTTCACTCACTCACTATTTTCCCACAGTAAAGATATTATATTTATGTGATAGGTGGCAAATGGATTACTTGATGGATTGCCGTCACCCACCAGACACTGATATACAAATTCATTTCTGGCCAAAGATGAATTAGGAAGATATTGTGTACTTGTTTTTCACCAACTTTTAACATTTCAATCTCTTGTGTTCCAGAATATGTCGCTGTAAAGTGCACCAGGTGGGCTCTCACTACTGCCAGGCATGTGCGTACAAGAAGGGCATATGTGCAATGTGTGGTAAGAAGATACTCGACACCAAAAACTATAGGCAAAGCTCTACATAGCTCTCAGTACTTGTAATTAAGCAATAAGTATACTTTAAGTAAGATTGTACATATATTTTTTTTATTAAACATGGACTATTATCATATCAGATTTTTTATTAAATGTAAAGATTATGTCAAAAAAGTATGAATCGGCAAAGACCAAGTTAAATATTTAGGGGTAATATCAATTAGGCATAATCACCACGCCTGCCAAATGCGGATTGATCACAAACCCGAGCTATGTTCGAAAAATCGAAACATACTTTTTGCTCGACCCGCGAATCGAACCCAAGACACCGAGATCATGGCCCGGTACTTAAACCACTAGGCCAACAGGGCATTAATCCCATGATAGTAGATATAGCTTGATTTTTATGATGGAGGTACTTAAACCACTAGACCAGCAGGGTGTTAATCCCATCATAGTAGCGATGACTTGATTTCTATGATGGTGGCCTTTGCCATGCGCTGGGACAGTTATAGGCTGATACTTTACTTGATTATCTTGCGTACCCTCAAGCACAAAGAACCTCAACCTTGGGCTCCCATAAAATTCGTCCCAATTGGGCCGGCTATCCATTAGACGAAGTGTGAAAAGAGGGAGGGGGGGTTCTAATCTCATTACCAAACGCCATCAAAGAAAAGTTTCGGAACTAAACTCGTTCCAAGCCCTTCTAACGTTTGCTACCTTTTTACAAATCGCTATCTAAAGTTATAACCGTACTAAACCTTATGTTTCCCGTTCTAACAAGCATTGTTAAAAGGGGCTGGCACGAGTTTTGATGCGGGACTCATTAGTTCGCGATATGTATTATGGGGGTGCGTGTTGGAATGAGATGGCATGATTTTTAGTTCGATAATAACTCAAGCCCGCGTTTTTTAATAGGCCCGACGTCACATTTTTTGAGCGTAATGAAATAGATGTATAAATAAAATATTTTACAGTTTCTTGTTTTGTTAATTTCTTGAAATGATTAAATAGATGATAACTTTACTAACAAAGAATTTAAATATTAAGTAAAATTGATTTCGGAATGCTGTTAAACTTCAATCATTTCTAGATGTAAAACTTGTTCTTATGCAAATAAAAAAAAAACCGGCCAAGTGCGAGTCGGGCTCGCGCACAAAGGGTTCCGTAGCAGCAAAGTCCAAAATTACAGTTAAATCAACCTATCTCAAAAACTATAAGAGATACTTTGATCAAACCAAAAATCGTTGAAAGAGTTAATTAGCATGCATCACCTCTATTTTTTTTAGAATTTTATACCCCGTAGTTATAAAAATAGAGGGGGGGGGGACATACTTTTTACGACTTTGAGAGCTGATATCTCAAAAACCGTTCACTTTAAGAAAAATGTTTTTTAGAAAACTTTATATCATTTTAAAAGACCTTTCCATTGATACCCCACACGGGTATGTACATCGAAAAAAAAATTTCATCCCTCAGTTACATGTATGGGGGGCCCCACCCCCAATTCTTTTTTTTACTATTTAGTGTCATATTTTTGTAGCGGTTCATACAACACATATTCCCATCAAATTTCATCACTGTAGTACTTATAGTTTCCGAGTAAATCGGCTGTGACAGACGGACAGACGGACAGACGGACAGACGGACATGACGAAACTATAAGGGTTCCGTTTTTGCCATTTTGGCTACGGAACCCTAAAAATACATTTTTTGACACGTCACGGTTAAATGAAAAAATAATTGTGTGCCTAAGCAATTCAACAGTTCTTAATCGGCGATTTCATACATCAGTATCAATTAGTGTAAGACTTCAGACGATAATATTTTGTAGAGGGAATGAGAAAATACTGTGTTGATTTCAAAAATAGTTTTTCAACATTGTGAGACTTGCAAATGGATCGGGCGTTATTGAAATGAAAATATTGATTTTGTTCGGGATCCAGATTTTATTTTTTTCTGTAAGTACATAGATACCTGTTTGTATTATTTTAGTTAAAAAGTTCTTAGCCTACTTGTGACTCGTCCGAGTCACTAGCGGGTGTTCTTTGATGTCGGCAATCGGTCTTTTACCATCAGGAGCCCAATTCTCATGCTTGTGATATTTCTTTTCATACGACATATATCACTAAAACACACTTTTTTAAGCGTTTGACCATATTTCACCTGATGGTAAGTGATAATATGGTCTAAGATGTAGCACGATTACCTAGAAGATACCTATTCACTCGCGCTTTGAAAACCCCCAAATTGTAGCCTCTAGGGAACACCTCCTCAGGCAGCTGATTCCACTGTTTCGCAGTACGAATAAGGAAACAGGATTCAAACCTCTTTGTGCGTACTTTTGGTATTTCTACCATGTACCGGTGTCGATTGAGGGTCTGCCTGGTGGAGTAGTGGAAGAACGGAGATGCTCCAATGGCATTGTACAGTTCCGTGGCGCACTCTCCAAAATGTGTCCGATAGAAGATCGATAAGCTTGCTACCTTGCGGTGATATCCGCCATGTTTTCAAAATATCACGAGCACGAGAATTGGGCTCCAGGTGAGCCGCAGTGGCGTAGCGTGCGTGGCTAAACATAGAAGTGGGCGAGCCGAGGTGCCACGTATTTCCTTGCCCTCGGAGGCAAAAATGTTCGTGTAAGGCCGTGGGCGATGGCCCATGTCGCCCACGCCTAGCTACGCCACTGGTGAACCGTCTCTTTCACATAGGTCTCCCCTAATGCACGCCACTGCTCCCGATTTTCGGCCACTCTCATCCAGCCCACACCAGCCAGCCTTCGAATGTCATCATCCCATCTTGTCGCAGGGCGTCCTACACTACGCTTACCGAGTCGCGGTCTCCACTCAAGGACTTTACGGCTCCAACGGCTGTCAGTTCTGCGGCTAATATGACCAGCCCACTGACACTTCAGTTTGCTAATTCGGTGGGCTAAGTCGGTGACTCTGGTGACGTCTGCCACCTTTCAATTAAAAAACTTCTTACAATCTTGGACGGGAAAAATCCTGAGGTGCATGCTCGGATTCGAACCACGACCTTATGGTCGCGTTCTTATCCACTGGGCTACCATCGCTCGATTTTGACTTTTTTTTCTCTTTTTTTTGGCTCCTCAACAATGAGTACACTGTTACATAAAAAATATACAAGACTAATTTAAGACTAAGTGTCACATTACTTAAAGCAGAGCACAACATGCACTAATATAGAAGAAAGTAATAGTATAAACTAATTTATGGATGCGGCGCATCTCACTTTCAAAATATTTTTTTAGGAATTTTGAGAAAAAAAAAATGCGAACAGACTATTGAGTTGCGCTCCAACTCCCCACAGCTAACGCCAAGAACATTTTTTTTAATTTTTGTCGACGTCGTTTCGCCTTCATCATCAGTCCTATCGCAGTCCACTGCTGGACGTAGGCCTCTCCAATTGTTCGCCACTGTGATCTATCCATGGCTTCTCGCATCCAGCTCTTGCCAACCATCCTGCGCAGATCGTCCCCCCACCTAGCCAGAGGGCGCCCTACATTACGTTTGCCAAGACGCGGTTTGTTCGTTTCGCCTAAACCGACGAAATAATATCCTCATCGCTGAGGCTCAGTTCCGGCGTTTCGATAAATAGGTCTTGATCTTTTTTCAATACCAAGATCACCTAAATTAAGCAAAAACAAGACTAGACATTATGTGTGGAGAACTTTGGGGGAGGCCTGATCGCGGGGAGACTGATCGCGCAAGATTTGGGCAAAAACAAGACTAAGCCTGCAAGACTTGCGTCTAAGCATTTTGTCCACACACGCACGATATTTTTCACTGAGCTACTCAATGAATAGAGGCAGGCCCGGATTGGCCATACGGGCAAATCGGGCAAATGCCCGATGGGCCGGACCCCCGGTGGGCCGTTTGACCCGATCGGTCGGCTGTCTACTTTCTTTTGCTATACATAGAAGAAAAACATCGCAATGTACCTATCATTCTTCTAAAACAAGCCTGCTCAACCTTTTAAGGTGACGGGTAGCCCTAACTAGCGACACCATTCGTTTTTAACTGTTAGCTACTAAACCGGATCTATTTTAAACTATTTCGGGGTTACAACCTCTCGGCAAACACTTATACTATTTATTAATTAACCATGCACAAATGTTGGGTCCGCTTTTGTACGCAAAAAATTGATTACCGCAAAAAGCGGCCACTTTTAGCGTGAATCATTTTTTCGCGTACAAATGTTAGGTCCTCATTTGTGCATGTTGTTTAAATTGTTTAAAATAGATCCGGTTTAGTAGCGGGTAACGGCGGATGGTAAAATGTGCTCTGTCACTTTTGCCATCCGCTACCTCTCGAGCAAGGGTTGCGGGTTCGATCCCCGCACAGTACAAACATTTGTGTGCATGAACATGTCTGTTTGTATTGGTCTGGGTGTTTTCTGTGTATTATAAGTATGTATTTACAAAAGAAAAGTATTAAATGTATATATTTGTAATTCAGCTGTTAGTTCTGATATCCGTAACAAAGGTGCTTGCGTTACTTATCTCGGAGTGAGATCAATATACTTATGTGCTGTTGTGAAATATTTATTTATTCCGTGTGTGGTTTACCGTACCTAACGAATTCTAGGGAATCTCCGGATGGTCGGCACCCAAAGATGTGACGACTTCCCCTATGGACCACGAAGAAGAGCTGAAGAGGGATATGAACAGCAAGTTCGCTGGGATCCTCAAGGAGCTGGTCGCTGTAAACGAAAAGATATTCGGTGCCATGCAGAACCTTGTCTTCTTGGAGGAGAGGAGGTTGATGCAGCCGCTTTCGACCCAAAATAAATTGAAAGCTACTAATCTAAATGACGTCGCACATTAGAGGAGGGGGGGGAGGGGGGGGGGGGGGGGGGGGGGTGTTATGTTTTTTGACGTCACAGGTCTGACTTTACGTATATATTGTCCTCAAAATATTTAAAGGCGTCTCTATGAAGTAGTTACATTCATATAAGCCTCGGCATGAATGGGCCGCTCGAATACTATTTTATTTATTTTATTTTATTAAGGAAAACTTACTGCTTACAATGTTATATTAGTATCTAAGGTATATAATTAAAATCTAATTACTAGTTTCCACAAGCAGTTGAAAGAAAACTAAATAACCACAATCGATATATTTTTTTGTTTATTACAACGATTGATGTGTTTCTGTCAGTACTTTCTTTATAGTTTACAACGACTGGCCCGACGCGTATGCGTTATCATAATATGCGTTTGGTAGCGAACCTGCCTTATCTGCGAAAGGTCGTGGGTTTGATTCCCACTCAGGACAAACATTATTGTGATGAATGTCACATTATGTGTTTAATCTGTGTGTAATTTAGAGTTTAAGTACTTATTATATTTCTGTTGTCTGATATCCGTAGCATGGACTAATTATAATTAATCCGTGTCCCACACAAGTGCGTAAGCTACTTAAGGGGACGGGTAGGGCACACTAGCGACGCCAATCGATTTTAATTTTTAGCTACTAAACCGGATCTACTTTAAGCAATTTCAGGGTTAAAACCTCCCGGCAAACACTTATGCTATTTATTAAATAACCATGCAAAAATGTTGGGTCCAACGCGTACGCAAAAAGTTGATTCACACCAAAAGCGGCCATTTTTGGCGTGAATCAATTTTTCGCGTACAAAAACGGACCCAACATTTGTCCATGGTTATTTTATAAATAGTATAAATGTTTCCCATGAGGTTGTAGCCCCGAAATAGATCCAGTTTAGTAACTAAACATTAAAATCGCTAGGCATCGCTACTGTGCCCTACCCGTCACGATAATACGGAATCAAGTCAATTTTTGCGATGTTTTTTGAATTAAACCATGTTTTAACATGATTTATAAATATATTCTTACAAAAAAATAAATAAAATAATATAAGCTGTATCTGTAGGTAGATAGGTTATTATTTCGGATAAAATAAACTATTGAAAAATCGTCTTTTATTGTACCTTTCGAAATAATTTCGACTCCCCATACAAAATGTCCAAGTCACGTGACCCACTTTGTATGAAAAGTTGAATTTTTTTCATGCGAATTTCCAAAAGTGATTGAACAAAATGTTGTTCATAATGGTCAGTAAAACACGTGGTTAGAGGGATGTAAATGTTCACAGATACAACCTGTATGTAAAAACCCATCATAATAGAAAATACCATCCAACCGAATCGGTTACGGCGGCCGATGTCGAACAACCACGAAGGATATATTATAGTCTTAGATTAATTTTTTTTTTCTACGTTGGTGGCAAACAAGCGTGCGGCTGGTAAGCAATTACCGCAGCTTATGGATTAAATTTGATTTAATCTAAGATTATAGTGCACACGTGTGTGCGCAAACACAAATGCACTGTCTAATAGAGAGTGCACTCAGAGAATTGAGTCTATTCCTTTACCCTCCTATTCCGATGGGATATCAGTGTGACACCAGTGACAAACAAGACAACGGCATAACATGTTTTCCGAGTCAATGTCACAGGAGTTTTACCGAAAACTTAGGTACGGTCAGCATCAAAAGTAACTAACACATTAGTACCATGTCGAAATAACGTTTTGTACGTACCTCTTAGAAACTGACTATAATAGACAGAACGGTATTAAAGTGTTAGAATAGAATAAAATAGAAAATTATTTATTTCCTGACAAAAACATAGAAATATTTATACAGGGTGTCCCAAAAAATAGTGTCAAGCGGAAGTCCTGAGATAGAACAGCCCTTGGAGCATCCGAAACACCCCCATGTATGTTCCGCGATTTTTTGTAGTTTTCGAGTTATGAATTTTTTACTTAAATTTTGAGAGTTATTGACCTAAACAACTTAAAAAATTAAAAAAAAAAAGTATAAGACTTTTTCGAGATATTTTTTTTGCAACTCAATTTTAATGAATTGTACTTTAATGCTTAAAACATTCGTGTCCGTAACTTAGATGGAAGTTTCAAAAATGATGGTACAAAGTGAATAAAATACGCTCAGTGAATTATGTCTTAAAATTTCAACTTTAAATTTAAAATCCTAATAGGTAGTTTCATGGCACCTAAGTAAGTCTTAAAACTGCGCCAGACTCTCAGCTTTCATAATCATTTAAAAAAAGTAGTACTTAACGGTCTACTTTTGCTAAGATCTGACTTCAAAGATAGAGAGGTGGAAAACTTGCCATTTGGTAATGAAGTTTTTTTTGGGCATTTTATCATTCCTAGAGTCAATAAGATTGTTAATTAATCGAAAATTATTACAAAAAAGTTAAGATTTTGCCATTTGAAAGTTTAATTTTTAGAAAACCACACTTAAAAGTTTCATTAAGTTACAAAAATAAAATCTTTAAAAAGGAGAAGCTAAAATAAAACAAAAAGTAACTGTTATTCATTATTTATTACAAAAAGTTTTCAAAATGTCTCCCTTCCTGCTCAATACAAATTCTGCACCTTCTGAAAAAGTTCTCTTTCAATCGAATAAACGCTATTCTGTTGTTTTTTATTGTTTCTTCTGCGTGTCGCAATTTTGTTCGTAATTCTTGTACGTTTCTTATATCTTTAGCGTAGACCAATTCTTTATAATATCCCCAGACAAAGAAATCAATAGGGTTTAAGTCTGGGGACCGTGGGGGCCACGCAATGGGCCCTCCTCGCCCGATCCACTTGTCTCCAAACCTTTCATTTAAGTGTTGTCTCACAATGCTCGCGTAGTGACATGGAGCACCATCGTTTTGAAAAAACATGTTCCTCCGCGTTAATAGGTCTACATCTTCTAGTAAGTTGTTGAGATCTTCTCTTAAAAATTGTAAGTAGGACTCGCCATTCAATCGGTTAGGTAGCTCGAACGGACCAATCAGCTGTCTATTTATTATGCCCGACCACAAATTCACACTGAATTGTTCTTGGAAATTTGACTCACGAGTCAGGTGTGGATTTTCTATGTTCCAAGAGTGATAATTGTAAATGTTAAAAATCCCACACCTTTTGAAGTGAGATTCATCGGTCCACAAGATACTTTTGAAAAAATTTTCGTTTTCAGCTTGACGCCGCAACATTTCTTGACAAAATGCCACTCTTCTTGGGTAATCTTCGGGCTTGAGCTGCTGCACTCTTTGAATATGGTATGGATGAAAACCCTCTTGCTGGAGTATTCGATGTGCCTGTGACTTTGGAATTCCAATGCGGCGTTCTATGGTCCTCACACTAACTGATGGATCTCTAGCCACTTCTTCGAGCACGGATTCGACGGTATCTGGGTCGTGCATTTCACGAGGACGCCCGGATCTTGTGCCCGGTAGACGCCCTTCCATGTAAGAGTTATGGACTCTTAAAATCATTCGATGATCAGGCCAAGTTTCAGGCTGAGGTCCACCTCCATTTTGTACTTGCTCCCTGTACAACCTGGCTGCTTCAGACGCGTTTCCTCTTGCATAGCCATAATAGTAATGCATAAGAGCATAATCTCTTGATGAAAAAGGCATAGCTTACCAAATTAATAAGCTCGAAAAGTCCGTTGAGAAAGCCAAAGTCGTCGAATTTCGTGTCACAAAACCAAATCGTAATCGCACTCGAAGTCCGTAAAGAAAGCAAAGTTCGTCAAGAGATCACAAAAAAGGAGCGTATCGTACACAGCGTATCGTAAGGCGCAAAGGCAGACAAACGACTGGACAAACGCAGGCACATAGCCACATTACAGACCGGCGCTCGCGCCGCACCCCTACCTCACCCCCTGGTGGCCTACCTGTAACTCAGGTAGTAAATTCCGACCATTGCATATCCTTTTTAATAACATTAGGATTTGTTCTGGATGCGAAAACATTGCTAGCGCAATGAAACTTAAATTACAGAAAAAACTAAGACATTTACAAAAAACTAATTAACTCTAGGAATGATAAAATGCCCAAAAAAAACTTCATTACCAAATGGCAAGTTTTCCACCTCTCTGTCTTTGAAGTCAGATCTTAGCAAAAGTAGACCGTTAAGTACTACTTTTTTTAAATGATTATGAAAGCTGAGAGTCTGGCGCAGTTTTAAGACTTACTTAGGTGCCATGAAACTACCTATTAGGATTTTAAATTTAAAGTTGAAATTTTAAGACATAATTCACAGAGCGTATTTTTTTCACTTTGTACCATCATTTTTGAAACTTTCATCTAAGTTACGGACACGAATGTTTTAAGCATTAAAGTACAATTCATTAAAATTGAGTTGCAAAAAAAATATCTCGAAAAAGTCTTATACTTTTTTTTTTTAATTTTTTAAGTTGTTTAGGTCAATAACTCTCAAAATTTAAGTAAAAAATTCATAACTCGAAAACTACAAAAAATCGCGGAACATACATAGGGGTGTTTCGGATGCTCCAAGGGCTGTTCTATCTCAGGACTTCCGCTTGACACTATTTTTTGGGACACCCTGTATAAAAAAGTACTTATACATAGTGTCAGTGACTCGGTTGGTGCATGCACTGTTTATGGGACCAGTGACCATTGATAGTGTATGCGACCTGCGCAGTTGTCATCTGATGCGACCGAGCGGGTGAGCAGGTTGCGGATAGCTCGCCCTCCCCCACTCCCACCTCTTTTCATGAGGACGGGAGAGGGTGTCACGTTGACCCCGGACAATAGATGGCTGCTCCAAAACCCAATCCCAGGCTAGGAGCATTCCTGTTAACCTCAATCCCATGCTCCCCTCTCCATCCATCCCAATCATCCCCACCCTAATCACCGCATCCCTCCCCTCTTTTCCTGGTGGAGGAAACCTCGTCTCCAAAAACCCCAATCCAAGGTGTCATCCGACCCGTGCCGATGGATGCATGGCCGAGGGGATGCTCGGTCGCGAACGGAGGGGCCGAAACCAGGCGAAATCGAGGTCTATTTAGCCTTACCCCTGCAAGCGGGGCTCTGCAGGGGTGGACCTTTACTTCCCTAGCTTCTTGTGGGAACTATATGGATATTGTAGACATAATAGACGACCATTTAAATTCTACCGAAGAGGTACTAGGTACCTCCGAGGCTATGCTCCTTGGCAGCGATACTGAGGAGCATACGAACACTGCCGGAGCACCTGGGACTGAGGGACCAGGTACTTCCAATGCAGAGTCGACCCCTCTGGGCGCAAAGCACCAAAGGGACACGTCGACCAAGGGGCCAGAGAGTAAACCCAGGGTTAAGCTCTCTGGAGCTGATAGAAAACTAATATATCGGCTTGTAGCGAAGGGTATGACCTTCGAGCAGGCGCTAGAACTGTGCATGAGTGAAAAGGCCAAGCAGAGGACCCGAGAGGAGGGGGAAACGAGGGAGCGGGCGTCAAAGCGCCCTCTCAATACCTCGTCTACCTCGAATCAAGGAAATCCCACCAAGGCACCGATACTTGGCGAGCCTTCCACCTCGAAGCCTACCTTTAAGGAGGTTGCTGGGTCCGTCACGTGCGGCATCATAGACGCCCTGGGTAAAATGGACTAGGGGAGGGTCGAAATGCTCCAAGGTGCTATCTTGGAGTGTATTGACACCTCAGACGATGGTGACGGCCCCAGCTTTATTGAATGCAAACCGCGCTCAGGTGGCATCCTTAACAAAACACTTAAACCCCCCCCCCCCCCCCATCGTAAAGAAACAGACACAACCTAGGCACCTATATATAATCCTATCCCATCCCTCCGTCTTAGCTAAATTCCCTAACCCTTCCCCTCCCAATCCCCCAAAACAACACAATGATTAAGGCGATACAAGTAAACCTCCAGCACTCAAAGGCAGCCACAGCTGCCCTTTGCCAAAGATTCCTCTCTGAGGACCTGGACATCGCCTTGATCCAAGAACCGTGGGTGAACAAAACCACGGTAATGGGGCTAAACTCGGCAGGTAAGATATTAAGTAACTCCTGCGGAGTGAGGCCAAGAGCATGCATGCTCTTCAAGAGAGATATAAATTACCTCCCGATCCATTCGCTGTGTACAGACGATGCTGTTGCAGCGTATATAGACCTCCCCGGGGGGAAAGGTGCAGAGAAACTCATAGTCAGCTCCATGTACCTACCCGGAGAGGACCAGGATCCGGTGAACAAGGTGACACCGGTAGTGGAATATTGTCTGGAGAGAGAAACCCAGCTGCTGGTGGGTACCGACTGCAACTCCCACCACACATCATGGGGCAGCTCCGACACGAACGCAAGAGGTGAGTCCTTGTTTGACTACTTGCTCACCAACAATCAATTTGTTCTTAACGTGGGTAGCAAACCAACCTTTACCACACTTTCTAGGCAGGAAGTACTAGATATAACATGGTGTTCAGGTAATCTCGCACACCGAGTAACCAATTGGCACGTCTCAGATGAGCCGTCCTTGTCCGACCACACCCATATTAGGTACGACATAATATGCTCGGGAACAAAGGAACCGAACACGTACCGAGACCCCAAGGGAACAGACTGGGAGGGCTTTAGGAACTCCCTTAGGTTATACCTTGGAGATTTTAAATACATTAAAACTGTGGACCAAGTGGAAGCCGCAGCAGAGGACTTAGGCAGAAGCCTAATGAAAGCGTATCTAGAAAATTGTCCTCTTAAGACCACTAAGAGCAATAGGAACGCGCCTTGGTGGAACAAAAACCTGGAGCATCTGAGGCAAAAGGCCCGTGCCTTATTTAATCAGGCAAAAAAAGACAAGAACTGGGATGCTTACAGGAAGGCGCTAACACGCTTCAATAGGGAGCTCAGGAAAGCAAAAAGGAGATCCTGGCAAAAATTTTGCGGGTCCATCAAAGAAACTGCCCAAGCTGCCAGAATCCACAAAATATTAGCCAAGACACCTGAATCCCATCTAGGCCTGCTAAGGAAAGCGGATGGATCTTTCACAGAATCCCCGGAGGAAACACTGAGACTGCTTGCTCAAACGCACTTTCCGGAATCCGTGTACATTAATAACGAAAGAGAACTCCAGGACAGTAAGTCTCTGGACAGGAGACCGCGGAATGAAGACTGGAGGAGAGCTTCCGTTATTTTTCGTCCCCAACAGATAAGTTGGGCCATTAGGAGCTTCAAGCCTTATAAATCTGGTGAGGTCGATGGTATTTTCCAGGCTATATTGCAACGGGGCGAAGATATCATCATCTCAACGCTGATAAAACTTTACCGTGCAAGCTTTGCTTGGAGTTATCTGCCATCAGCGTGGACTCGGGCGAGGGTCACTTACATCCCCAAGGGAGGGGACAAAGACAAATCACAGCCCAAGTCCTACAGACCGATAAGTCTCACCTCATTCCTACTAAAAACGATGGAAAAGGTGTTAAACAGTCACATCAGGGCAACATACCTCGTTGAAAAACCCCTGAGTGCAAGACAACATGCCTACCAAACAGGCAAGTCCACGGAAACGGCACTTATTGATCTGGTGGACAGAATTGAGAAAGCCATAGAAGACAAAGAAATTGCACTCTGTGCCTTTCTCGACATTGAAGGGGCTTTTGACAACACCAACTTCGATGTTATAACACGTAGCATGGTGAATCGTGGAATCGACGATACCACCACCAGATGGATGGGATCCATGCTACAAATTCGAACTGCAACAACAACGTTGATGAATAAAACTCTTCATTATAAAGTGACCAGAGGGTGTCCACAGGGCGGAGTCCTATCACCCCTTCAATGGTCATTGGTTGTTGACAGTCTCATCTGTGAGCTCAATGAAGCCAGATTCCTGACTCAGGGTTACGCAGATGACATAGTAATAATGGTCATAGGAAAATGTCCTAGCACCATTTCCAGTCTTATGCAAAGGGCCCTACGAATAGTTGAAAACTGGTGCACAAGACACGTGCTAACAGTCAACGCACGGAAGACGGTCTTAATCCCGTTCACCAAAAGAAGGAAACTAGAGGCGCTTCACGCCCCAACACTTCTTGGTACGAAGCTATGCTTGTCCAACGAGGTCAAATATCTCGGAGTCTTTCTAGACCAAAAACTCGACTACATTACTAGAAAGGCCAAAATAGCGATGGGGGCAAGCAGTAGGTTGGTGGGGCTAAAATGGGGGCTACGGCCCAAGGCCGCACTCTGGATTTATAAAACCATAGTGAGGCCGATCGTCACTTATGGCTGCTGTGTGTGGTATAAGAAGACGCACCAACTCAACTGCGTGGAGAACCTCAGCAAAGTTCAAAGAACAGCCTGCCTTATAGCCACTGGCGCTCTTTCGTCCTCTCCCTCTGCAGCACTGGATGCCCTCCTGAACATTCCACCTCTGCACATTCACGTGCAGATGGAAGCGAGGATGGCCATTACGAGAGCAAAAATCAGAGGAAGGACGAGATGGCAATCTAGGGTCATAGGTAACCTCTACAATGAACTAATGAAAATTCCGGTCATGGATATGCCCTCTGACTCCATGATCCGTGAATACCGCTTCGATAAGCGGTTTACAGTCTTGTTACCTAGTAGACAAGACTGGGAGGCTGGAACTCCTGGAAATGTTAAGCAGAATGACATCGTTTGGTATACGGATGGTTCCAGGAGGCAAGGCGTATCCGGGGCGGGATTTTGTAATGATCGCTTCAGAATACGCAAATTCGCCAACCTGGGTCGCTATACCACAGTGTACCAAGCAGAAGTCTTCGCAATAATTGGCTGTGTCCAAGAGAGTCTGCAAATGAATCTCCAGAATAAGAAGATATTCATCTTCTCAGATAGTCAAGCTGCCCTCAAGGCGTTAACATCCTGTGAACTTGACTCCAAACTCACTAGCGAGTGTGTCCTGCTCCTAAACCAGCTTGGCAATGCCAACATCGTAAATCTGATTTGGGTACCGGGACACTGCAATATCAGAGGCAACGAAGTCGCTGACGTGCTAGCAAAGGCCGGAGCAGAGAGCCCACTACTCGGACCGGAACCAATAAGTGGCGTTCCAGCCTGCATGGTCAGGTTCGAGTTACAAGAGTGGGAGCATAAGCAAAGCACTGAATATTGGAAAAGACTACCTCGACTAGAACAGTCTAAGGCGTTGATACAGGCGTTCGATCAGAGACGAGCTGTAGAAATAATAAAACTGAGCAGAGGACATGTTAGGGCACTCACTCGGACCCTCACAGGGCACTGCAAATTAAATAAGCACCTGCACAACATGGGCCTTTCAGATACCAAAATCTGCAGGTTCTGTCGCGAGGACGAGGAAACGATTATCCAGTC
>JADPWL010001701.1:0-10698 GCA_019059595.1 Marasmia exigua | reverse complement strand
TGAGCTTCTTCAGAGCTGGTGGTAGACTGGTGGTCCTGCCCATGTGCGTCCTTTTATATTGCCCATGCGCATTCTATTCTACAACATTTAAATTTTAAAATTCATACAATATAGAATATTCTCGAAACATAGCTAAACTCCATAGTTAGATTTGAATAGACAATTCGATAGAAAAATAAAAACAGTTAGACAACGTCAGCTGTCGGACAATGTCAGATAGACAATCTAAATATTTACAACAATAACTTTAAATTTATTTACAGATAAAAATGTACAAGGAACATTAAAACAACACATATAAGAGTAATGCTAATACAAGACATAATCATAAAATGATATACAAGCTCTATAGCAAACGGAAAACGAAGCTCTATAGTTAACACCAAAGGTAACTTTCTTTATGAGTAGTTATGTAGTATAACGAAGCCCCTGCAGGCTGCGTTACATTTCTCCCACGACCCCAGAAAAATTTTCGACTCAGAGAAAATTTTGATTATAAGGTTAAGAGAATACTATCCTTACTATCAGTCTAACCAGTCAACCTTCACCTTAAACATACCATTCCACAATCCAAAAACAATTCAAATCCAGTCACTCTAACAATCACTCTAACATACGAACCAATCACAAAGAGGAGTAGGGTTCACTATCAATGACGCAAACTCCATAGGAAGTACCCTATAAGAATGACTTTAGGCTTATTTAGGGAGTTGTCAGCCGCTCCGTTTCTTAAAACCCATTAGTGTCGATGACCATAGCCGACAATCTAGTCTCTCTCAGGTATTCCCTATCAAAGGACACAAATTTTAAAGGTTGAATTTACCTTTAAAAGAAACGCCTCTGTAGTCAAAGAAGCGCTAAGTAGTAAGTAGATAAGGCAAAAGAGAGCCCTAAAGTTTAGAATTAAAAGGTCAAGAAGCGCCTTTTAAAAGAAAACGTTAAGCAAGTAAGTAGGTACTATAAGAGAGAATCCTATAAGTAAAGAGAGACGAGATTAGTCGCTAAGTATATATAAAAAATATCAGACTGAAGTAGCCAAAAATCAGTCCAATGTGTGTGCAAATAAATACATATAATACTAGTAAAGTCAAACAGTAAGGTAGTCATTTCTTAAAGTCTTTTACATGCCATTTACCGCGGCAACCGTTGCAGTCCTCAAGAATGTATACAAGAGGTGACAATTTCTCAACGACTTTGCATTTAACATATTTAGGTGCTAATTTTGCGCTAAAATATGCACCAGCATTGCTTAAAGAGTAGTCTTTACGCCACACTATATCTCCAACATTGAATTCTTTAAAAGAGTGCCTTAAATTGTAACGGTTAGAATTCTTTACATGAGATATGTGCAGTGCAACCTGAACTCTATCAAAAATTGACGATAGAAGGCCAATATTTCTAGCATATAAATCACGAGGTAAAAAGGTAATTTCTTCTAAGTCGTAACCCTGAGAATAAATAGAACCACAAGTAATGAGTTCACGACCAAATACTAAAAATGCAGGAGTAAATCCAGTTACTTCATTTACAGAGTTATTCATTGCAAACTGAATCTTAGATAGGTGAAGGTCCCAAGACCTATGGTCTTCACCGACCAGTGAAGCTAGTGCGGTAATAATTGTTTTATTGTAGCGTTCTGTAGTATTGACCTGAGGACAATAGTGAGGAGTGTAAGATATATGCGGAATTCTATAACGTCCAAGGAAATTATGGAATTCATGCGATTGAAATTGTGGACCGTTATCCATAATAATTGTTTGAGGTACTCCATGAACTAAGAACACGGAATTCTCTAAGTAATGTATAATACTAGTAGTTATAGCTCGTTTCAAAGGAAAAATAAGTGTATATTTGGTGAATAGACAATTTACAACGAGAATGTACTGGTTACGTCGCCTAGTCATTGGCAATGGACCTATTAAGTCCAAAGAAATGCATTGAAAAGGTCTAGAACAAATTTTGGGTTTTCCCATAGGACCGTAAGGCGAGTGGTTAGAGTGTTTATAAGCCAAACAAGTTTCGCAATTGGAAATAAATTTAGCTATATCTTTAAACATGCCAGACCAGTAATATAACAATGATATTTTTTTGTATGTTTTAAATACGCCCAAATGCGGATCTGTAGCGGAACCATGAGCATTTCTTATCAAAGATTCTCTTTCAGAAGGGATAGGGACTTCTTTCCAGATGAAATCGTCTGTTAAAGAATAAGGAGTATTAGTGCAACGAAATAGTTTATTATCCTTAATCGTATAGTTAGGATGACTTTGAGGATCAGTTAAACAATTACGAAAGATTTTATTATAGCGCTCTAAGTCTAAAGACGTGGCTTCATTCGAAGATAAAGGAGCGATAATATGATTGTCCTCGCTTTTAGAACGAGAAAGTAGATCAGGGACAATATTATCCTTTCCTCTTTTATGTTTCAGCGTGAAATTAAAGCAAGAAAGGCGAAGTGACCAACGAGCGAGTCTACCAGAAGGATTTGTTAAATTCAAAAACCACTTTAATGCGGCATGATCAGTGTATACAGTAAACGGTTTGCCATTGTCAAGATAGCACCGCCAATGTTCTAAGGCAATGATAACAGCTAGAGTTTCTCTTTCAGTAGTAGAGTAGTTTCTTTCATTTTTGTTAAGTGATTTGCTCATGTAGGCTATAACAACTTCTTTGTCGTTAACCGTTTGAGTAAGCATGGCTCCAATGCCAGTGTTAGATGCATCACAATGCACAGAAAACGGTTGATCAAAATCAGGGCAAGCAAGAATTGGGGTAGTTACAAGATATTCTTTTAGTTTCAGAAAGGAAGAGTTAGCCTCAGAACTCCAAGAAAATTTCGGAGAAGTTTTAGCAGATGATGTTAATTTATTAAGAGGTGCAGCTATAGTACTGAAATTAGGAATGAACCTACGAAACCAACTACACGTACCCAGAAATTTACGCACTTCTTTGCGTGAAGTAGGTACAGGAAAGTCCATAATAGCTTGAATTTTGCTAGGATCAGCTCGTAAACCATTATCGTCAACAACATATCCAAGGTACTTTAATTCTTTCTTAAAAAAATGACTTTTTTCAAAGTTAATGGTAAGTTTAGCGTAAGTTAATTTTTCAAGCACTTTAATTAGAAGTCCTATGTGTTCTTGGAACGAGGAGCCTATGATAATAATGTCATCAAGATAACAGAACACTTTGTTGTCAAATTCAGGAGTGAATAAGATATCCATTAACCTCTGCTGTGTAGCAGGTGCATTAGTTAAACCAAAGGGCATAACAGTGAATCTGTACATTCCTCTACCGGGGACATAAAAGGCGGTCTTATCCCGATCGTCTACATGTAAAGGAATCTCCCAGAAAGCTTTAGCGATATCGATACTCGATAAAAATTTAGCGTTTTTGAGATGGTCAAGTATTTCATTGATAAAAGGAAGACTATAGGCATCCCTACGAGTAACTGAGTTGAGTTTTCTACTATCGACACAAAATCGCCATTCGCCATTCTTTTTAGGCGTAATAAGAACCGGAGACAACCAAGGGCTTTCACATTTCTCAATGACCTTCCACTCAATCATTTTATCCACCTCAGCAATTAGAGCTTTTTGTTTCTCGGGAGAGAGTCTATAACAACGTTGTTTAATAGGCAGCGTATCTCCAGTATCGATACGATGGCTAACCAGATCAGTACGACCAAGTTCACCCTTAGCTTCAAAGGAAATTTGCTTAAAACGCGAAATAATATCATCAGCGATAACCTTTTCTTCAGAAGTAAGATTTTCGTAAGGTAGGATTTGTTTCTCCACAGAGTTGTTAAAGTGAGATGGTTTATTAAGAGAAAAGGCACACGATAAAAGTTTGGGAACCAAATTAAATTCCCTCCAAAAGTCAACACCAAGTATCAAAGACGGGTATATTTCAGGAATAACATATGTTTTAATAAGTCTAGTTTGGTCGTTAAAGGTAAAAGGAAGAATAAAAAATCCTAAAGATTTAACACGATGCTTACTAGCAGTGCTAACCGTAATATAATCAGACTTGGATAACGAAAAGCCCAGTTCCAAAATTTTAAAGTGCGAGTTATTACCTAAAATAGTCATTGAACTACCGCTATCAAGTAACGCCGTAAACTCAACATTTGAAATAGAAACGTTAATAAAAGGACGGTTAAAATCTCTTTCGTTGTCGTAGTAAACTGAAGAAGTTCCATAACTTGCGAAAAAGTTCTTAATTATTTTTAACCAATTATGCCAGTCATCAACATCAAAATTTTCTTTTCGTTTAACCAAGTCATATGTTAGTTTTTTGAGTTAGAGGATGAAGAAGGTTGAGGCTTGTCAGCCTTACATTTCGGGCAATCCGGAGCTCTAAAGTCTTTCAAACCACATTTAAAACAGACTAAGAATCTTGGTTTAGTGCAAGAATTCAAAGAATGACCATTTATTCGACATCGAACGCAAAACAAATGCGCCTGAAACTTGGGAGCATTTTCAGATATCGCATGTGCAGAATTTTTATTCTGCGAAGAAAAGTTCGTACGAAAAGGCTTAAAGTTATTAGATTTATGAGAATCATAATTAGGAGTGAAAGAATGTTTAGAGTGAAAAGTATGTGTAACATTAGGTTTAGTGTTCGGTAAAAGTGTAGAATCGTGTTTAGGTTTATAGGATAATTCAGGAATAAGAGTATTCATTTCAGGTTCTTTAAAATTATTGTCGCGGTCAATACAGCGCTCAAATTGTTGACATACAGAAATTAAAGAGTCAATAGAATCAACTTTATTAAGAGCAACAAAAGAAGTATAACAAGGACGGATGTTACGTAGAAGTATTTGCAGTTTCTCCTGCTCAGGTAATTTCTCGCTTAGTCTCGAAAACATTTCAAACATTTTCGGAATATAAACCATAATAGACTCAGATTTACCCTGAGTACGAGATTTTATTGCCTGCAGTAGTTTATGGTCATAATCAGAATGGCCAAAGTCCTTAATTAACAACTCGGAAACGCGATCCCAAGTTAACGAAGGGTCACGACTTAGTTGGAATTTAAACCAATAAGAAGCATCGTCCTCAAAAATGTTGAAGGCCGAGCTTATAAGTATTTGCTTATCAAGTTTGTTCGTAAGTAAAAATTCATCAATTTTCGATAGAAAAGCTCTAGGACAAGTTGTCCCATCAAAAGTAATTTTTTTTAGCTCATTTAGATAATTTGGTAAGAGAAAATTATGAAAAGGTGGCATACAGTTAGGTTGAGAAATCGGCAAGGGTGAGTCCAAAGAGGTTTGTACCTGTGAAGTCTCAGCTGGTTTTGAAAAAGCGTCAAAACGTTCAGTCAAAAGAGTAAACTTCTTTTTTAAGTCGTCATAGAGTTCTATAAGGTTTGAGTCGCTGTCACTTACATCAGTGTCAATTCTGTCAAGTCGATAAAATAAGTGATTTATATAAGTTTCAATTTTCTTAAATAATTTCAGATTACCCGATTCGTATCGGTCCAACATCGAAGATAAATATAAGATTGTAGAAGAAGCTTGTGACAAATCGTCACTCAGAGGAACGGGAGAATCAATAATGTCCTCCGTAGGAAAATTACGAAGCAATAAAACAATTTGTTTTCTAAGCGATACAAGATTATCCGCAGGAGTTTCGTTCCTAATTATAAGTTCGTATTCAAGTTCCGCCTTATTAAGTAAATTAAAGTTTATAAGACGAGCCATTTCTAAGATATTTGTAATTTTAAAGCAATAAAATATTTACAATAGTTTTTATTTTATTACTTTATTTTAGTGAGAAAAATAGAGGAAGAATAGGGAAAGAAATATCTAAGAAGTAAGAGACGTCTAATAGGGAGCCAAAAGGTATGTTATATACAGAAACTTGTGCAAGTTTATTTTAGAATTTTGAGAACAGGGAGGGATTCTATAGAGTTGGGCGCCAAACTGTCACGTAACGGAGGGTTACGGAGCTAAAAGGTAGGGGGAAGAAGAAAAGATAAGAATAGAGGGAAGAGGGCTATAATTATAAGAGGTATGTACAATGATGGCTCGTCCAAAAATCTTAAATCTAACTTAAAACTAACTTAAAACTAGCTATTTACACCGGTACACTACACTAAATATATATACAAGGTAAAAGTTCAAAATGGGCAACCGTGGTAGGGCGGTAACACAGGGTGAGCACAGGCAGCGCGCCGGTAGGATCCAGCTGTCGCAAGAGGCGGGCGGTAGGGCTCCGCCGAGCGCAGGAGGCAGCAAATGGGGCGCGCGACGCAGATACGCGCACGCCGCAAGCCGGCCGCGGGTAGGCGCGACGCGGATACGCGCACGAATGAAGGTAGACGCGCGTAGGTGCAGGGAGGCAACACCCTTCGTGCCCCGGCACCGTTACTCTACGGGTAAACGTATACTGGCACTGTTATAGCTTGAGGTTCTGAGCTTCTTCAGAGCTGGTGGTAGACTGGTGGTCCTGCCCATGTGCGTCCTTTTATATTGCCCATGCGCATTCTATTCTACAACATTTAAATTTTAAAATTCATACAATATAGAATATTCTCGAAACATAGCTAAACTCCATAGTTAAATTTGAATAGACAATTCGATAGAAAAATAAAAACAGTTAGACAACGTCAGCTGTCGGACAATGTCAGATAGACAATCTAAATATTTACAACAATAACTTTAAATTTATTTACAGATAAAAATGTACAAGGAACATTAAAACAACACATATAAGAGTAATGCTAATACAAGACATAATCATAAAATGATATACAAGCTCTATAGCAAACGGAAAACGAAGCTCTATAGTTAACACCAAAGGTAACTTTCTTTATGAGTAGTTATGTAGTATAACGAAGCCCCTGCAGGCTGCGTTACAAGTGTCGGAAAATGTACACTCGAAAGAGTAGTATTATAGCGGCTAAAAGACAGCGTGACACAGAAGAAGCGAGTACATCTACAAGCCCACCTCATACTAGAGCACGAGTAGGTGAGCCCGAGTTTTGTTTTAAAAGATTTTGCTTATTTTGCGGCAATGAAGCAAATGAAGAAGCAGAAAAGAAGAAAGCACAGAATGTTTGTCGTAAAATACGTAATGTTTCCACACTTGAATTTAAGGATTCTATATTAAAGCTAGCTCGGACTCGTTCTGATGACGTGGCAAAAGCTGTGATTGCTCGTATTGAGTATGAGTTTGACTTAGTTGCTGCTGAAGCTAAGTACCACGATAATTGTTATAATATTTTTCTGAGGCCCACTACGGGGCATAAAGTCGGTCGATCTGAAGACGATTTAGTGAATTTGGCGATGGAGAAAATATTTCAATACATTGAAAATAATGATGATTGCCAATTTTCATTGGAAGAATTAAAGATATTGGCAACAATCCGACTATGGATAATAAAACGATAAAAAGGAGATTGAAGTTAAAATATGGCGAAAAAATTATTATAACGGAGAAAAGAGGGAGTTTAACCATGATCTGTTTTATTGATAATCAACATGATATTCTCAATAAAATTAAATTAAATTCTCAATAAAATATTTATTACAATAAAATTTAGAATAAAATGACATTTCACTTCGATCAACAGTACCATTTTTTTTATCATTAAAACAAAATCTAATCAAACTTTCACTATTACAATAGATCGTGGAGTATGCCTAGGGGGAAAACCACGTTAAAAAAATGCGCCGAGTACATTACCTCATAGGTGGTGCGGAAATATGTGCATACTACGTTAGATATGAATTTCTCAAACTTTCAAATGACGATATCTTATGAACAGTGAGTCGTACGAAAAAAAGTGTTTAAATAATTTTTGTAGAGAATTGTATAATCTACAAATTTGGTCTGAACTACTTTTTCGATAAAAATTACCGTTTTCGAGAAAAACGGAAAAATGTAAATTTCGCACTTTTGACCTTGAATAAAATTTTTTGCAGAAGAGGGATCGATGGGGACTTTTGGCATTTTGTTTCTAATGATGTATTAAACATCTCTACCAATTTTCAGCTCTATGCGAATTTTTCCGAACTCGAATGTCTATTTTGACTGGACTAACAGGAGACATTATTCCGATGTGATTCGATAAATGATATGGTGTTAAGAACTCACTGAGAGCACTTTTAATACGAGTAAGTAACTATCTGTTTACATTATTTGTAGTAACTTATCTTCTGAAGTGTTCAAGGAAAAGAAAACAATATATTCTAAATACATAAGACCGATATTTGCAACTAAATGATATTGCGACAAAAAGGGCCATCAATCTCAATCCGAACACAGGGTAAGTATTCCTCCGCTTGTGTAGTTCGATTCATAGAGAAATAGTACCTACTTCGTAACAACGATCAGATGCAGTAAGTAGTGCTTTGCTATTTCATAACATAATGGGTTAATTTTAAGAAACTCATTTACATACTAATCGCTATCGGGGCTGGGTGTACTGAAAACGCTATCGGCTATCGTCATTGTACAGGGAATGCTCTTGCATGAGACTAGGTGTCTCGGCGGCGCCGACGTCTGCCCACTGCACTTCGGGCAGGCGGCCTTTTCCAACGGGAGAACAAAACAAAAATAGATCAATGAACTTAAATTTGGAAATATAACATTACATAGAATAAAAATGTACCAATTTACAGAATGCTAAAAATAATAAAAAAGAGGAATACTATTTACAAGAGATGATAAGTGAGATGAAATATCTGCCCCGCTACTCATCGTGCCCAGAATGCTGGCGACGTTACCTCTTGAATGGCCAACCCAATGTGTTGACCGCGGTAGCTGCCAGCATTATTGTCACCTGAAACGTCGAGGAGCCGGGCAGACAACTCGTGGAAAAGCTTGTGGGCCTCGGGCCCCCACGGTTTCAAGGTTTTCACGGTTTCATATTTTGATGAAAGATACGTCAAAATTTCGAGTCATTGTGAGTGGTTGTATGCGCGTAATTTGCCAAGCCTCTCAAGGGTAGGCCGCTCATACAAGTCAGATGTTCAACGTGTTAATTGTTGTAATTTTTGTGTTCATTCTTTTATACTCGTTTATGCACGTTTTTGTTACGCGCTACATTCATAAGAAAGCGTGTTTTGAGTCTGTAGAAAATAAAAATGTTTAACCTCATTCATTATCTTACTTTACGATTATACTCTGTTTATGTACCTTAAATAAATAAATATTCCAGACATCCCAGAAGTTACACTTCGCAGACGCATATAGCTACTAGAAAATCCTTTATACTCAGACAAAGCGGACGTAACTACTGCCTGTCAGACATCAGACCACTCATACGCGCTGGGAGATCTCGACACCTTGAAAGTTCCTGTACCTTACTAAGAGCTGTTTACCTGCTACCTTGGAGAAATATCTAACAATTATTTATTTCGCAATATAGTTGCGATGTCACGTCTGCAACTTAATCGATGTAGCTACTTAGTGGATTTAAGTCCCCACTGCTGGGGCACGGACCTCCCTCAATCACATGAGGGGTAATTGCCATACTTACCACGCTTGGCAGACGGGTTGGCGAGGGTTTTGATGTAAATACAGAGTTTTCCTCCTCTGGGTGCTGATGATCATGCCAGCAGCTTTACCTTAGTCGCCTTTTACGACACCTCGGTAAGAGTGAGGGTGGACTATTCTACTCTGCCGGGGGGCCGTTTGTTTAATAACTAAAACTTAAACTCAAGTATGATATTTATATATTTTTTAAATGCTATTAAGTGTTAGAAAATACTTACAACGCCCCCCTGTCAATGTCACTGACGTGCCTTCTGATCTTGGTCGGTCTGTAGTTTAAGTTTTTTTAATGTTGATGGGTCTTTCTTTCTTCTTCTTTTTTTTTATAATTTACACTTTTTTTTGTATAATTTTGTTTGGGTTTCGTCTTTGATTATTTACATAGGTAATCAAAGGGTTTTGTATAATCTGCCTGCCCCCATATTGCGCATCTGTTCAATTATTTATTTCTTCTTTGCTATCTCAATCTCAATTTTATGCATGCGACTGTTGCATAGATATGGAACAGATGCGCAATAATGTTATGGTAGTCGCTGAAAACCAGCATCGGGGTTGGTCTCTTGGATCAGCACCGACTAATGCTGAGCGGCCGCCTCTTTGGCGCATACAGGGATAATGTTGTCCTACTTTTTGTTAATGATTTATGTCTAGGTTATGTTTCTAATTAAGTTTCCTTGTTTTGTATTGTGCCAAATAAAGTTTTCATTCATTCATTCATTCATTCTTAGGAAATAGAAATCGTAACGTAATAAAGTTGCCATTCGTTTATTAAATACGAGTAAATGCTTGTTTTTTGAACGTATTTTTTACGTACCTACAAGGTACGTAAAAAATACATTCAAATTCATATCAACTAGGTAATTAGTAGAACAATATGTGAAACTCTCAAAATGTCAGATAGTTATTGTAAACCAAATTTATTCAATAATTTTGAACACGAATGTAGTTAAAAATAAAATTCCATTGCAGCTAGTCATGTTTTGTAATTTTTCCGGACATCCATTGCAGTTATGCAGAATGTCGAGTTCGCAGGACGCATAATTAAATTTGAACCGTATTCATACAACCAAACGCCGTACTAAAATAATTACGGTAACTGTGTTGTAAACATTTTTTCCGAAAACAACACATAAAGCTTCGCAGCAGTAAAGCTTTTGTATCTTGGTCATTGTACAAACGATAATGAGCAGTTTTT
>JADPWL010001700.1:0-12722 GCA_019059595.1 Marasmia exigua | reverse complement strand
GTTTTTGACATACAATGGATTATAATCATAATTGTATTTAACCACCTGTATATAACCTGTTCAGGAATAAATTATTTTCTGATTTTAGGATTGACGCTGATGGATGGACCGCAATTCATACGTTGGGTTCCGTGGTTTTGAATCCGAGCATGCCTCTCTAGATTTTTCAAATCTTTGAGCGTATTTCTATTAGCTCGGCGGTGAGGGTAAAATCTAAAACACCATGAGGGAACACATGCATGTTTCGAATAGTTGCTGATTTCTGACCAAGAATTTTAGCAAGTATAAAACGAATCGTTTAGCACAGTGCTCAAATTTCACCATCACCTGTTTTTTCGCATTGTTTTGAAGGTTTTTCGGATTCTGGGGTATGCTAGGACCATGCTTCCCGGGGCTTTGGGAATCTGGTAATACAATGAAATAATGTCATCTGACATCATGATTAAACGTTCAATTCCGATGTTTTCCTCATCATCTTATCCTACTATCACAACTTTATCACACTTTATCACCTTTGTCACACTTTATCACACGGATCGATTCGTGTGACTATCCTTAATAATAGCTGTTTATGACCTTGCAGACCTTATAAAAGATAAAGTTGTTTATTTCCAATAATATGGTAACTTACATATTTTCTCTTAACTAAAATACTATCAACATAGTATTCTGACGTAGAAATCGTACATAGTCAAATCTAGTCTTACGTATTACAAGCTGATTTTAAATATATATGTGAAAATATTTGTAAGTCAAACATGCAATTCATTTAATTGTAATCTAAGTATTCCTAGATTGACTAGTAGCGCTCCTTTAGAACGACAATTATTTATATATTTAAACTTGTTATTGCTGTTCCTCCTAACTCTTGCAGTACATTTAGTATAAATCCTAATGGAATTACAGTACACATTATTGAAGGTAATGCAATCTTTTGTGCAGGGTACATATAGTTTGCACTTATCCTGCTTCTGTTCTTCTAAAGTAGCGTTCTCACACAGTCAGTTTCTTTATTAGATGATTTTCTCATCTCAGTGTGTCATTCCTATGTGCCGAAGGTACTTGGACCACTATCTAGAATTATTCCTTTGATTTTACCACACTATCCGCTAGATGTCTCTTCTCTACTCTATGCTCAGTCCGTAGATCTCCCTCCTCCTCGCGCTCGATTCGCTCTTATCTCTGTCCTACTCGCTATTAACCCGCGGTCAGTGCGGATTGAAAACATCTGACGCGCGCAGTGACTCCGCCCCTGCCAGTTTTGACGGGCAGCCGTGAATGCTGAGCTATGGAGGCACTTTATTACGTATCAGGAATTCAGAGGTACAGACTACGTCAGGTGATTAACGTAGTTTTACGTGGTCACTAAGTAGAGGTATTGTTTTTATATTCCGTATTTTAAACGGGGAAAGGAAACGTTATATTTGTAATAACGTACTTATTATATCATTTTGTTGTCCGTCTGGCAATCTGTCAGTCTCTTACTCAGATTTACGGTCCCCTAAAGTTGTATAGAAAAAAAAAACGCCAAAGCTCCGTGGCGAACCTGGTCGTCGAGGCGGCAAGTGCGGAGTCATTCATAACACGAAGATTTTCTTATCATCTGTAGAGGTTTAAAGATAATGTCTAAATACGTTATTTCTACTGGTCCCAATTAAAACTATTTACTGTTATACATAGCACATCTTAGATGAGAAAAAAAGCATTATCAATTCCCCAATCATCCTTATTTTATGTGGTAGGTGGCAGACGAGCAGAAGGAACACCTGATGGTGATTGATTGATTGAAACAATTGCCGCCGCCTATGGACACCCGTAACACGCGCGCAGCGACAAATGATTAGAGTTTATATCGTGACCATCAGGTAATTCCACAGACTTAGGACGTCTGATTCTATGGGTGATCCTTCTGCTCGTCTTTATAATAAAAAAACCGGCCAAGTGCAGACTCTCGCCCATGAGGGTCCCCGTAGCCAGTAAGATATATGACAGGTAATTTGCGGTTTACGGTTTTATACTTATTAAAAAACGACTATATACTAACTCTAGTCCAACCAATTTCGTTGTTAGTTTTTATGGAATGTATAATCTATATTTTTTAGTTTTATAATTTATTTATTATAGATTTAGAGGGGGTAGTGTGGTCCCGGCAGTAGAATCAGGCCACCCTCACTCTTCTCCGAGTGGTCGTAAAAGGCGACTAAGGTAAGCTGCTGGCATAATCATCAGCACCCAGAGACGGAAACTCTGCATTTATATCAAAACCCTCGCCACCCGCTGCCAAGCGTGATGAGTATGAGCAATTACCCCTCTCGTGATTGGGGAGGCCCGTGCCCCAGCAGTGGGTACTTAAATGGGCTGACGATGACGATGATTTGTCATGGCCCAGACATTTTTTCCCATGTAGCTGTCGGTTTTTCGCAGGATAGTGGGCCTAATGTAGCGACTCTCCTGTGCAATTTACCATTTTTTGGGAGCGTCCCTCTTGCACAAAAGTATTTGTGTTTAGAAAAAATGATGCTGAAAACCGCTCACATAATTTTTTACAAACTATCATAGAGAACCCCCCCCCCCCACAGTATAGGTTTTATAAAAACATTTTTTGAGTTTTAGTTTCAAGAATGGAGACCCCCAATTATTATTTTTTCCAATTTTTGTGTAAAAATCGTAATGCGGTGTAACAAAATACATCTATTTAAGAAGTTTCAATCGGATAGGTTCCTATAGTTTTCGGAGGAAAAGTGGCTGTGACATACGGAAGGACGGACAGACTGACGAATCTATAAGTGTTCCGTGTTTTTGCATTTGGCTAACGGAACCCTAAAACCTACAACCCATAGAGTATTCCCATATTTCCCGAATCATAAATGCGCTTTGACAGTGGTAATGCTTTCACCAGCCTTGACAATACGCAAAAGCTTCGAGCGTATCGTACAAGACAAAGACGTACCTAACCTATGACAAAGTGCAATAAAAGTGTGACAGTGTGTAAAAGTGTGGACGGTGTGATGATAGTATGACAAATTGATAAAAAAAGTGATGTGTGAAGTGTGGATAAAGATGTGACAATGTTTTGGCATGTTTAAGAACAATCCCGTGGTTAATCGATACATTAAACTGGCAAGAAGGCAGATCTTCGTGGTATGAGTACTAACCTACAATATACTCTTCACTAACAACACACCAAATCCCTGGACATGTGTCCAAAGCGTGGCTTAGAACCACCATTGCGGTGTTTCCGGAGCGTCCCTCCTCAGAAAAAGACGCGTATTCCTTTTTAAAGAGGAGCCTGATGTTGCAGGTGTCCCGGACGGCGAACGCGATCGTTTACTATCAGTCCCGTCTGCTAGTCTGCCACTATCACATAAAGAACATCCCAAACCCAGAAGAGTATTCCCAGTAGATTTCTTGAATCCCACCATTTCTAGTCTAAGAAACATATAATAATCTTCGACGGCCCGTTCTTCCACCCCCTTGACCGATCCCGTGAGCTCCGGTGCTACAAAGATCCCTCGTGTTGGCGGACTCCAGGGCTGCGGCAATCCTTACACAGTGCTTCTGCTCGTCTGCTTTTATTTAGCTCAAATTCCTCCCACTGAATTAGTGCTGGGCATGGCCTCCCCTAATGATTCCCACTAGTCCTTCTGTTCTTTGCCAGCGTTGCCAGTTACGTTGATGGGTCCGGGTCCTCATAGCGATCTCTGTCTGCTTTGAAATGTACCCTTATAAGATAGGGTCCACGTGGTCAAGAGATGGTAGCCTGTGACGCCCGTTCGTCCTAAGAAGGCAGGCCTGGCACCTAAGACCATATAAAAAAATTACCAAACCTTCCTGTATTTCTCGAACCATAAATCTCTTCGCGGCGCGTAATTGCTTTCACCCGCCTTGACAGTTCGCAGAACTCGATGCCGCAAAACTAGCGAAATGAAACGATTCAATATTATTAATAATATTCGAGACTGCGGATCAAAACTCGAGCGAGCGGGACGGTCAGAGAACGAATGCTGTGGAGTGGCAATGCATTACTAACAACTTTTTATTTATTTTTTATAAGTCACATCTTAGTTCGACTGTACGGTGTGACAGTTCTGCCTCAAGCGCCTGTGCCGTTGTCGTCTGAAATTGGGTTGGAAACTGCCGGCACTATGCAACAACTGTCATCCGCTCTACTAGACAAAGTTCCAATTAGTCAGCATGGGCAAAGATCACGAGTTTAAGAGAAGGTGAGGGTAGTATTTTAGTCAAGTTTGAGAACGGGGGAAATCATGAGCCATTTCTATAATAGAGGATATAAACGATTTATAATTAAAATATTGACTCTTAAACAAATTGACACTATGTACAAAATATATGGCATACCGACGAGATGGTGGAGCATATTTTCTTTTGTTTATGTGATTGTGGCTGACGAGCAGACGGATCAAGCTTGATGGTAAGCGTGAGTTCTCATTGAATTCAATACTCAAAGTTTCAAAATATCTTCATTCCTTTAAGTTCCATACAGAACATTTATGAAATGTCAATTAATATCTACCGCTGATTCAGATGTCAATTTCTACCGAGAAGAATCATCAAGAAACTCATTACTCTTTTTTTCAATAATAATGTATTACAATTTGTCATTTTTAATAGGTAATGCAATATTCTTATAAAATTATGATGACAATGACAGTAGGACAACAACTGTTTATAATGCAGAATGGTATTAAACCACCTGTATATAACCATGTTTCACGGAAATGAATTTTTCTGATTTAATGGAATTGGACGATGAATGGATGGGCCCCTCATCCATACGTTGGGTCGTGGTTTTGTCGAGCATGCCCTCTAGATTTTTCAATTCTATGACGTATTTCTACTAGCTCGGCGGTGAGGGTAAGAAAATCTAAACACCCATGAGGACCCATGCATGTTTCGAATAGTTTTCTGATTTTTCTGAACCAAGAATTTTACAAAGTATAACGAATCGTTTTAGCGCAGGGCATCAAAATCACCATCCACCTGTTTTTCCATGTTGCTTTGAAGTTTTCGGAGTCTGGGGTATCTTGGACCTGTCCCAGCTTGTGGAAATCTGGTAATAACAATTGAAATAAATGTCATCTCTCACCATCATGATTAAACGTTCAGAATTCCGATGTTTTTCCCCTCACCATCTTTATCCTACTATCCCACTTTTTATCCCTTTTGTCTCACCTTTATCACACAACGGATCGATTCGTTGACTATCCTTTAGTTACACTGTTTATGACCTTGTCAGAACCTTCTATAAAAGATAAAGTTGTTTATTTGAGACATGGTAGTGAACGCCTGCCTCTGATAGCAAGGTTGCGGTTCGGTCCCCGAACAGTACAAACATTTTTTGCATGAAAATTTTGTTTGTACTGGTCTGGTGAGGCTATATAAGTATTATAGTATGTATTTACAAATAAAAAGTATTATATGTATATATTTGTAATCCCACTATTGATTCTGATATCCCGTACACGTGCTTGAGCTATCTATCTCGATTCAGATCAATGTAATGTGAGTGTTGTGAAATATTTTATTTATATTATTTATTTCCAAGAATATGGTAACTTACATATGTTCTTAACTAAAATAATATTCAACATATTCTGACGTAGAAATCGACATAGTCAAATATTATCTTACTTATTACAAAGCTGATTTGAAATAATTATTTATTTGACTGCTCGGATGGCGCAATTGGTAGTGACCCTGCCTCTACGCCAAAGGTCGTGGGTTCGATCCCCACCCTGGACAAACATTCGTGGCGATTGAACCCTTGTTTTTTTCATGGTCTGGGTTTGATGGTTATTTAAGTTATTTTTTGTTCCTCTGTTGTCTGATATCTGTACACAAGTGCTTAAGGCTACTTAGTACCGGAATCAGTTCACTTATGAGATGTTCTTATATGTGAAAATATTTATATCTTCGTATCCTAGATTGAATCGAAGAGCGCTCTTGTAGAAGCCAATGATTTAGCAAATATTTAAATTTGTTTATTGGCTGTTCTCTACTCTTGCAGGAAATATTTATAAATCCTAATGGATTACAGTACACATTATTGGAAGGTATGTGCAATCCTTTGTGCGGTACATTAAGGTACTTTGCACTTATACCTGCTTCTGTTCTTCTAAAGCACGTTATCCACAGTCAATTTCTTTACTATAATGATTTTCCTCATCTCAGTGTGTCTTCCTAGTTGCCGAGGTACGCTTTGTACCACCGTCTAGAATTATTCAAATTTGATTTACCACACTAACTGCTAGATGTCTCTTCTGCTATCCTAGCTCAGTCGTAGATCTCCCATCCCTCTCGCGCTCGTTCGCTCCTTATGCTCTGTCCCTAACTCGCTAATGAACCCGCTGTCAGTGCGGATTGAAAGACTCTGACGCGCGCAGTGACTCCGCCCGCGCCAGTTTGACGGCAACCGTGGTGCTGGAGCTATTGGAGACTTATTACGTATCAGGACTTCAGGATGTACAGGGCGACGTCCCGTCCTTAACGTAGTTGTACGTGTGTCAATAAGTAGAACAGGTTATTTTTAGGATTTCGTATTTAAATGGAAGAAACGAACGTTATATTTGTTATGACGCACTATTATATCATTTTGTTATCCGTGTTGAGGATTGCCTAAATGATGATTACACCATTAAAACGTCCTCGCGTGAGAATCGAAGATTTTACTGCAGAATGAAGGTGAAAAAAAAGACATTAAAAACAAATGTAATTTTAAAAAGCAATCACTAAAATTTGAAATATGCAAAAGTATCATTCCGATGCCTGGTCGGCCACCATCTTTCTGCAATCTGTCCGTCTCTTACTCAGATTTACAGTCCCCTAATGTAGTAAAGAAAAACAAAACGCCAAACCACGTGGCGAACCCGGTCGTCGAGGCGGCAAGTGCGGAGTCATTCAAAAACCGAAATTTTGTCTTATTATCTGTAGAGGTTTAGAGATAATGTCTAAATACGTTATTTCTACTAGTCCCCATTAAAACTATTTACTGTTATACATAGCACATCTTAGATAAGAAAAAAAGCATTATCAATTCCACAATCATCCTTATTTTATGTGGTAGGTGGCAGACCCAGCTGAAGGAACACCTGATGGTGATTGTTGATTAAACAATGATTGCCGCCGCCTATGGACACCCGTACACCGCGCGCAGCGACAAATGATTAGAGTTTATCGTGACCATCAGGTAATTCCACAGACTTATACGTCTTATTCTATGGGTGTCTTCTGCTCGTTCTTTATATAAAAAAAACCGGCCAAGTGCCGGCTCGCCCATGAAGGTTCCGTAGCAGCAACTAAATAAAGGAAAGGTAAATTGCGGTTTACGTTTAAACTAATAAAAAAAAAGCTACTTCTAGATCTAGTCCACACCAATTTTAGTTGGTTTGTTTTTTATGGTAATGTATATCTATATTTTTTAGTTTTATAATTTAATTTATTATAGAAATTGAGGGGTAGTGTGGTCCCCCAGAGTAAAATAGGCCACCCTCACTCTTACCGAGTGTCGTAATAGCGACTAAGGAAAGCTGCTGGCATATCATCAGCACCGAGAAGGAAAACTCTGCATTTATATCAAACCCTCGCCAACCCGTCTGCCAAGCGTGATGAGCATGGCAATTCACTTAGATGTGGACTTTAAAGGCTGCGATGACGTGATTTTCATGCCCAGACATTTTTTTCCCATGTAGCTGTCCGGTTTTCGCAGGATATGGGCCTAATGTAGCGACTCTCCTGTGCACTTTACCATTTTTGGGAGCGGTCTCCTTGCTCAAAGTATTGTGTTTAGAAAAAAATGATGTAAAACCTCTACAAAAAAAAAAAAAAATCATTTTTAAAAACCTTCCATAAAATAGGTTTTGATGAAACGTATAGTTTGAATGAAACAAAATTATAGTTTCAGTTTCAATTATGGAGAACCCCCCCAATTATTATTTTTTCCAATATTTTGTGTAAAAATCGTAATGCGGTTACTCAATACATCTATTTAAGAAGTTTTTCAATCGTATAGTTCGTATAGTTTCGAGGAAATGGCTGTGACATACGGAACGGACGGACATACATGACGAATCTATAAGGTTCCGTTTTTTTTGGCCATTTGGCTACTGACCCTAAAAACATACAATCCAGTAGAGTATTCCCAATATTTCCCGACTCATAAAAATGTGCTTTGACAGTGCGTAATTTTTTTCACCAGCCTTGACATACGCAAGCTCGAGCGTAGCGTACAAAGACAAAGACGTAACTAACCTATGGCAAAAGTGCAATAAAGTGTGACAGTGTGATAAAAGTGTGACGGTGTGATGAATAGAATGCAAATGTGATAAACAAGTGATGTGTGAAGGTGTGATAAAGATGTGACAATGTTGCAGTTAGAACAAAATCGTGTTAATCGGTACATTAGAACTGGCAAGAGGCAATGAGTCTTCACGGTGGTATGAGTATCCTAACCTTAATTTCTTTAAAACCCTAATTTTGCTTTTGTTGTATGCTTTGTATTGTAGTCTGCTGTGATCTCGTCTAGAATGGTTGACTTTCTGTATTAATATATTATTTAATGTATTTCAATATATATCTGCCACATGGTACACTTCTTTTTAATATGTAATTACGTGTATATATGTCTATTCCCACCTGCATTTACATATTGTATTCCTTCTTTAGATCTCACCTAACTCACGCGCCAACCAGTCCACCCGAATCCCACACTGCTTCGGGCATCGCAGATAATGCCGTAGCAGCAAATGCTGAGGCTGGGACCTGATTGCCCTCCCTTCACTTATTTCCTTACAATGTAATATATCCACCATCCCATGTTTCGCGCTGTTGTTATGTCCTTTCGTATTATTGGTATATTGTTTGTTGGCCAATAAATGTATGTTCTTTTCTTCTTTCTTTCTTTAACTACTCATACTCTTCACTAACCAACGACACCAATCCTGGAATCTATGGTGTCCAAAGCGATGGCTTAGAACGCAACCATTAGCGGTGTTTCCGAGCGTTCTCAAGAAAAGAACTGTATTCCTTTTTAAAGGCAGGCAAAAGCGCACCAGAGAGCTGATGTTAGCAGGTGTCCCATGGACTGCGACATCGTTTACTATCAGGTCCTTCTCTATTCTTGCCACCTATCACATAAAGAACAACTCACAAGCCCAGAAGATTATTTTCCAGTTTTCTTGAATCCCGAATTTCTAGTTAGAAACATATTAATAATCTTCGACTGGCCCGTCATTCTTTTCACCCACTTTTGACAGATCGGAAGCTCGGGTGCTGGCAAAGATCCCGCGTGTTGCGGGACTCCAAGGGCGGCTGGCAATCCTTACCAACCAAGTACCTTCTGCTCGTCTGCTTTTATTTAACTCAAATTCCTCCCACTGCTAGGGCAAAGGCCTCCCCTAATAGCTTCCACTAGTCCAGTTCTTTGCCAGCGTTGCCAGTTACGTAGTGGTCCAGGGTCCTCATGCGATCTCTTTCATGCTTTGAGAATGCACCCGTAGAGATAAGGTCCACGTGGTCACGAGAATGGTAGCCTGGTTAAGGACGATCCGTCGTCCCAAGAGGTAGGCTGGCACCATACCATATAAAAACATTACCAACCAGTCCTGTATTTCTCGAACCATAATACGCTTCGACGGCGCGTAATTCTTTCAACCCGCCTTGACAGTTCGCAGAACTCGAGTGCCGCAAAAACGTAGCGAAATGAACGATTCAATATTATTTAATAAATATTTCGAGACGGCGGCAATCATACTCGAGCGAGCAGTGACGGCAGGGATTGAATGTGTGAGTGGCAATGCATTACTGAAAACTTTTTATTTAGTTATTTATTTTAAGATCACCAACAAAATTTTACATCAGTACATGATCCATAATAACACCAGAAAATTTATAAATCAATCTAAACGAAATCTTATTTATTAGTGAAACGCATGCATATTGACAACAGGAACAGTATGTAGTGTTGAGAATGAATTAAATATTACTACAATCAATTTCACTACAAGAGTTTTTGACACCTTTTGGGGAGAACGAGTTTTTTAATTTTAACTAAACAACCGCACTTATCGACATCAGTATTTTTGATTTTATGTTAAACGGCGAATTATTCCTGTTTAAAGGGGGAAAAGTTACCAACATGTGGATTTTGGAGCTCTCAGCCGAATAGTTATAACCGAGTATGCTTCGCGGCACCTCTTTTGGTACATTAATATTTACTTTAGACCGCAGTTCAGGGGCAATCCAAGCTCCATTTTACCAGTTTGTATAGAAAACTGGTCCACATTTCTCTGCGAGTCTTTTTATAGGATAGGGGGCAGACGAGCATACGGATTACCTGATAGTAAGTGATTACTGCCGCCCATTGACACCTGCAACACCCAGGCTCCTTTGGTGCGCTGCTGGCCTTTTTTTTACTAAAGGATACGGTCTTTTTCTTACAGGTTTACAGTTCGTATGGTTCGGAAAATACGCATGGTATTGTCCAGTCATCATATTAGAGCCTGGGTAACATCATCATCCAGAGTTTGGTTGAGTCTGGTAGTGAAGAGTATATGTAGGTTAGAAATTAATAATATCCGCCCAAACGAGTTTGCCTAAGACGACCAATCTCATGATCAGCTACTACGCCAGATATATTAATGCTCAAGTGTGTGCGCAAACACAAGTATAAAACACTCTCTAATTACCTTTGCCCTTATATTTGATGGGACACAGTGTGGACACGACTGGAGAGGGATCGGGCGCAGACCAACGGCTCACCGTGCTTTCCGAGACACGGGGTATATGACCGCCCGTCTTCCAGACTCCGGGCTGACAATAAGATTACTACCGAAACTTACATACAATGTTTTGGCCCTGACCGGGATCGACCTGGGACCTCTTGCCAGCTCCTATAAGTCCGACCCACAAACTAGCGCCAACCGATGCAATCAAACCTACCATATGGATCGGTAAACATCATTTGCAATAAAACCAGTATCGAGATCTAGGGCTGCAGGGCGGCTCGTGCTCTGGGCCCAAGAAGCGCCCAGGGGCAATCAATAACATGGCCCCTCTTTTTTCAAAATACTTGACACATGTGCCTATGGGCATCGCTTCATGGTAATTATCAGACCTCCCAACTCCTGTATTGGTAGAAGCATACACTGTGCTTCGAAGCGACCAGCTGGACGCAACTGGGAATGACAAACGCTAAGATGAGGAGAGGAGCGATCAGTACTCGCGCCCGCTCTTGCGGAGCGTTACAGTGGAGGCTCGGTATGTAGCGAGGGTTTCTCGGCGCCCTCTCATCTCCCCCGGCGCCCTGTGTACCGCACCCCTGCATGGTTTATTTATTCATCATCAGCATCGCAACCCACACTCGTCCACGCTGGACATAGGTCTCCCTAATGCACGCCACTGCTCCCAATTTTCGGCCACTCTCATCCAGCCCACACACTGCCAGCCTTCGATGTCATCATCCCCTCTTGTCGCAGGGCGTCCTACACTAGCTTACCCGAGTCGCGGTCTCCACTCAAAGGACTTTACGGCTCCAACGGCTGCAGTTTCTGCGGCTAATATGACCCACCTACTCTGCCACTATAGTTTTTGGCTAATTGTAAGTAAGTAAAACATTTATTGACCACATAAAAAGATTTACATAGACAGGTCCCAATACATAAGCAAGGATATTCTACAGTATACATAGTAAAATTCAAACAAAAACAAAAAAAAAGTTAATATATAACTAGTGACCAAGGAAAAGAAACGGAACAAAGTGAAGTGTCAACAAGGTCCAGCTCAGCATGTTCTAAAGGCGGTTTTATTCGGTGGGCTATGTCGGTGACTCTGTTCTCTGTCGGATTACATCATTTTCTGAATGCGGTCCTCAGAGATACTCCGAGCATACCCTTTCCATAGCTCTTTGAGCGACTTTGAAAGGAACTATCCCAGCCGTGAGTGTTCCAATCTCGGCAACCGTAAGTATGACCGGGAGGACGCAGCTGGTCGAAGACTTTCGACTTAAGACTTTGAGGGATGGGGGACGTTAGACTTGTGAATAGTTTACCAATGCTGCCCTAGCTAGCTGAATTCCTTCCTATTGGCTTCTCTCCTGGTTGTTTATTATTGTGGTTGTTTAATTATTGAGAGTATATTCCTGTATACTCCCGTCCCGACTATCGCACCTGGCACGGGCTAACAAGCGTACCAACCTATTGCTATAGATGCCGCGTCCAATATTTGTGGTCCCTGCCATGGGTAAGTGGGAGCGTCGTAGCCCAAATTAGCTGAATGGCCGGGGCGGACTGGCGCGCTTTGACGCCGCCGAGAAAATATAACCTAGCCTACGTGGCGGGGAAATAGATGCAATACTCCAAATAGCATAGACCCCATTTGATTCTTGAAATCTTAACGGTGAGTTATGAGGTACAGTCAAGAACGAATATCATCAATTTGAATCAATCAATCAATCAATTTGAATAAACCATGAAGCGACTGACGTTGATCTTCGCAGTTCTTTACGTAGGACCAAAACCATCTGAAACCTTGACTGACCGGATGGCGCCAATTGTTAGTGACCCCTGCCTTTTAGCCAAAGGTCGTGGGTTCGATCCCCACCCTGGACAAACATTCGTGCGAATTGAACACTGTGTTTGTTCATGTCTGGGTGTATATATTTATTTAGTATTATTATGTGTTCCTCTGTTTGTCCTGATATCTGTAAC
>JADPWL010001699.1:0-13532 GCA_019059595.1 Marasmia exigua | reverse complement strand
CCGTGAAACGCCAAAAAAGAAAGCATTTCTAACACTTCAAAATAGCGCAACAAAAACCAGACCACGTTGGGAGTGGCTAAAAAAATTAGTCCTCCTACGGTTTTAGTATCGGTCCAGCCGCGACAAACGCTCTTGTCAACCAGGTGTCAACCGCTTGTATAGTGGCCCGCCTTCACTTCGTTACCTACGTGACATTAGTTCCTCTTTATACCAATGGATGGCGCTAGGTGTCGATTACATCGCGCAAGCGTGTCGTGTTTTCGGATTGCCTATAAGCGTTGCCGCTGACAGTTAGATAGATTGAGATTCTATACTACGATGTTTAAAAATGACATCATGCGTCGTCGAGTGGCCAGTGTGCAAAATCCAAACAAGATAAAAAGTTTTCTGGAGTCACGTTTCACTTCACTTATAAGTACAGCCAATTTTTAATAATAAAAATATATATATTAGGAATGGTATTACGAGTAACTTGAATGAAGAAAAAGTAAAAATGTTATCACATACTATTATCATAGTATAACAAAAGCTTTCCTTACAGTAGGCCGACGCCTTTGAAGTTAGGCGATACCGCCTCTTGAGTAGGTATTTACGAAAATAAGGAAGGATTGTTGCAATAATTGTTCCTTGTTTATATTCCTTCACTGTTGCCGTGACCCCCGAACCGATACGTACGTAATTAACTCTGCGATTAATCCGCCTTGATTAACTATGTCCGTAATTAGCTACTATTTGGCATTGGCATATGCGCATAGACCGGAATGAAAGTCGCCTCATAATCTATCTATCTATATTATTTACAAAGGGATAAATTCTACGACATTGAAAAATATTATATACAAACCGTAAAGGTGAAACACTAGCGCGATGCAATCGACATCCAGCGCCATCTATTAGTGCAGATTGGAACTATTTACAAAATTCCGAAAAGAACTGAGGGCGGACAACTATGCACTAATCAGTAAAACATAATAATTAAACAATTGTGTTACGGATATCAGACAACAGAGCAATCACGAATACCTACAACAATTTGATTACAGACACTGGTCAAATACAAGTGTTCAATTCATCACACGAATGTTTCAGGATGTGGATCGAACCCACGACCTTTAGTGTATAGGACATGGTCACTATCAAATGCGAAATTGCAAATACGTGCAGCCATTATTTAACCATGTGTGCAGCTATCTTTGCTTCAATCAATCAATCAAACATTTATTGCTTCGAAACTTCATAGAAAAATAAACATTTTAAAACAATTTTCCTGTAGCAGGTATGCCGTATCTTAGTCCAAGATACATATTATGATCCCGTCTACAAAAGAAAGGAGTCGAATAATTCGTATATACTCTAGCGAAAGTTTTCGGTAAGAAATTCTTAGTGTTAGCAGTGTTAGCCCGGAGTCTGGAAGTTGGCGGTCTTGTATCCCCTTGCCACGGGAAGCACGTTAAGCTGTTGGTCCTGCACCCAATATCTCTTCGGTCATGTCACGCTGGAACAGGAATTCCCATAGGAATATGAGGGTAAGGGAATAGAGAGTGCACTTGTATTTGCGCACACACTTGAGCTCTATAATATATCGCTACGTTACGATCGCCGTAGCCGTAATTAGTTGCAGGATATTGTTATTATATAAGCGAGAAACCGCTTATTATAGTGTTTATATGGAACAGCATTTAGTATTGACTACCGATGGATGTATGTAGGTAAATCTAACAGTTAGGGGGTAATGTAAATATTTTTTTATGTCTACAAAAAAAAATTAACAACTTCTTTGCTGAGATCAATATTTAACGAGCTCTCAGATTGAAACCGCACTTAAACGTCTGAGATTTTTTTATCAGGTCTGGTTAGTCTTGAATAGCTAAGATATCCCATTTTGCTCCTTCCATGGATCGCGAAGATGTCAGAGAAAAAATGCTGCAGCTGGAATAACATTCCATTTTGAGAAATACATTTTTTAAAAGAGAAAGTATAGAAAAGCTTTGTCCATATATTCACTGTTGCATACTTACTATTTATTGCACCTGACATAATTTGTATTATTAATAATAATAGACCAAAGACATCGAAAACACCCAGACCAATACACACACACATGTTCATACTCACAAATGTTTGTACTGGGCGGGGATCGAACCCGCAAACCTTGCACCAGAACGTTAACTACCACTGATCCAAACATTTCGTCAGATTTCACTTCACTAAAGTTACTTTGCATAAAGCAGATAATTAGTTTTCTATTATTAGCACTGTTTCCGATATCAAGACACATCTGTTCAATTCACACATCAGTATAATTATATACTTAAAAATATATTTAAATTAATTTTATAATTATAAAAAATGTAATTACCTACGCAATATATTAATATTGCGTAGGTAATTACATTTTTTATCTTATTCATGACTCATGCAAAAGCAAAAAAAAAAAATTAAAAATGGCACAATAATTACAAAGAAGGCGGAATTCTTATAAGCGATGTTTCTTACTAGGGAATGAAAGGTTTTTATTGGTTAATTACATACCGCAGACTCTAGATCCGTGCCCTTGTTTGCTAGTTACAGAGTTTGTTTGCTTGCTTATACTAGTTATGGTTCTCCGCGCACAAAAATTCCATATCAAATATCAAATATCAAATAATTCTTTATTTGCATAGGCTTATACACAGCACTTACAAATCGTCATACATTTGAATGATTTAAAACTATTTATAAGTACTTATGTAATAATTTACATGTTAATACATATATATGTTGATACATAAAATATACTAAAGAAATAAATAAACATAATGCGATTCTACCACCGGCTCGGAAAGTTGTTTCTGGTCGAGAAGATCCGGCAAGAAACTCGCCAGTTACTCTTTTTAATCGCCAACTTTTTTACAATGGTTTATTATCCTCATACCAAGTCATACAGTCTAATGCAACACAAAATAGAATGAAGCAAATTAAAAGCTAAATATGAGGTAAACCGAAGCGGACCAGTCCCCAAAGGTGGCACCTGTTCACAAGTATGACGTATGTGTCAGCCATCATTTCACTCAACCATATTAGAGGGAATGTAATGACCCGCCACATAACGCCACCACCTCAGAGACATTTGAGTGAGCATGACTACTTAGGTTCCCCTCATAGGTCACAGAGTACTTAATCCAATACTAATAAACTGCAGGACGAGGTGTACAATAGTAGGTGGTTAGCATCTTGTCAATTGTTTGATTAATCAATACTAATCAATTTGTATACAATAATAAATGCTGCTAAGCCTAATTTATTAAAATTGATTAATTATATAATAATAGTGATTTCAGTAAATATTTATAAAATTACTACATGTGTGCAGGCACGGAGGTCATCATGTCCATGAATCCTTATCATTTAAGTAATCTACAATTTTATAGTATCCTTTACTCATTAAACAGGTTTTCACGTGGGATTTAAATTTATGCGTTGGTAACTCAATTACATTTTGTGGCAACTTATTGTACATTTTAATACTTTGTCCAACAAATGAACTATTAATCTTTTGGAGCTTCAGATTTGGAATCGCGAGCTTGTGTTTATTTCTAGTGTTAAAACCATGACAATCAGATTTTTTAGAAAAAATATCAATGTTCTTACGCACGTACAAAATACAGTCCAAAATGTATTGGGAAGCTACAGTTAAAATGTCGATATTCTTAAACAGTTCTTTCAGCGAATCGCGAGGCCTAAGGTTGTATATGGAGCGGATGGCCCTCTTCTGCAATACAAAAATAGTTTGTATCTCAGCCGCCGACCCCCACAACAAAAGACCATATGACATTATACTATGAAAATAACTAAAATAAACCAGTCTCGCGGTTTCAATATCAGTCAGATGTCTGATCTTCTTAACCGCATATGCGGCGGAACTAAGTCTTCCCGCCAAGGCTGCCAAGTGTGGATTCCATTGAAGTTTGGCATCCAGTGTAATACCTAAGAAAATTGTCGAATTAATAACTTCAATGTGTTCATTATTCATAACGATGTTAGTGTTGACCTGCTTTACATTGGGCATAGTGAATTTTACACATTTGGTTTTCTTGGCATTTAAAAGCAAGTTGTTAGTTGTAAACCAATGTAGCACTTGTGAGAGGGTGTCATTTACGTCGTCAAACGTATCTTTTCGACGGTCAACGTTAAAAATCAACGAGGTATCATCAGCAAATAACACTACTTCACAAAGATCTTGTGCAAAGTAAGGGAGGTCATTTATGTATATTAGGAAGAGCAGAGGTCCCAATATTGATCCTTGGGGCACTCCCATTAATAGAGGGGCGCCTGAAGAGTCAGTTCCATTGACACTGACTTTCTGAAGTCTATCTGATAAGTAAGAATTTATCAAACTTAATGCATTATTAAGAACACCATAGTGAGCTAACTTCAACAATAATGTTTGATGCTCAACGCAATCAAACGCCTTCGAGAGGTCACAGAAAACACCAATTGCATCCTGTTTGTTTTCCCATGCATCAAAAATATACTTAATAAGTGCAACTCCTGCGTCAGTGGTTGACTTACCCTTGGTAAACCCAAATTGTTTACTATGAAGTAAGTCGTTAACTTTAAAATGAGACAGCAACTGAACGAATATGACTTTTTCAAAAATTTTACTCAGTGCTGGTAATATAGAAATAGGCCTAAAGTTAGAAGGGTCACTTTTTTCACCTGATTTAAATAACGGTATGATTTTGCTGTACTTCATTAAGCTAGGAAACTGACCCTCATCAATACATCTGTTGAATATCGTTGCCAAATGGGGTGCAATAACTAGTATTATATTTCTTAAAATTTCTACTGATATTCCCCAAAGATCTTCAGTTTTTTTCATATTCAGATCTTTGAAAGTTTTAACTATTATCTCGGAGGTTACATGGTTAAATTTGAAAGGCGTTTGACACTCGGCAACATTTGCTTTAAGTAATGAGATAGCAAGATACGAACTTGAATTTAATGTACTTGTTGTTGCCACTGGAATATTAGTGAAGAATGACTCAAATGCATTTGCTACTTCAGTATCAGAGTCAAGACATTTGCCATTGATTTTTAGAGAGAACTTGTGTTGTTGTGTTTTATTTTTACAAGTCTCTTTGTTGATGATGTTCCACGTGATTTTACTTTTGTTAGTTGCTTTACTTATTTTGTTTTTAATGTAGTTAGATTTAGCAACTGCACATACTTTCTTAAAGCACTTAGAATAATTTCTAACATATTCAACTATCGCAGGATCACGTGAATTAGCTTTAATATCATATAATTCAAACAATTTTCTCCTGCTTATGTGAATCCCTGTAGTGGCCCAGTCACTAAATTTATTTTTAGAACTGTTTAATTTAATGGTCTTTTTTGTAAAAATATCATTAAATTCCTTTTCAACAATTTCGAAAAGGCTTTCATACAACTGGTCGACACTATTTTTATTATCAGGCATTAAGGATACCTTATTATAAATATTATCTTTGAATTTATCTATACGTCTTTTTGTAATAGGCCTACATGTAATACTTGTAGACGGATCATTTCGATGACAGTCGATAACAGCCAGCTGACCACTGTGATCAGAGTTTATGAAATTTATTATAGATTTCTCCCCTACAATACAATCACAGAATATGTTGTCCAAGCATGTAGCTGAAGTGGGGGTGATTCTCGTAGGTTCGTTGAAGAGGTGCACCAGATTGAAACACTTATAGTTCGTTCTATAGATAGTGACTCAATATCTTTACGTTGTTTACATTTAAGAGTACTTTTTAACAAAATGAGTGACCCTCCTCTTATTGCAGAGCCTCTCGTGAACGAACTGATAATTTTATAATTATTAATAGTAACAATTAATTGATGTTGATTTAACCAATGTTCGGTGAGACATAGTACATCAACATTTATTTCTTCTAAAAATAATTCTAGTTCTAGTTCTTTACCAGGAAGTCCCTGTATATTTTGGTGAATAAGTTTTAAATTATCTTCCCTGGTCAATAAATTGCTAGAGGCGTCCTCTATTGTCTTAAACTTAAATTTAAATTGTTTGGAATAATTTCCAAAGTCTGCCTATATATATTATTTATATTAAATGCTAACAAAGTAGCTAGTTCTTTTTTTACATTATAAGGCAAATAAAACTTTTTGCCAGTCACTATCAACTTATAATTAATAAATTTATTTGTGTCAAAAAACACAAAGTTGTCGCTATGACTAGTAACTAAATTATATAATGTAGTATTCAATATGTGAATACTGTTATTTTGTTCTGATAAGTAGTGCCTAGAAAATGGGAAGGCACAAACCACTATTTTTTTTACAGCAATCCCTTTTAAACGGGAGAACCCTTTAATGATGTCCTTTTTATTTGAATTTAATCCGTTCCCCAGCATTAATATGATAATTGAATCTTTATCATAATTACAATTTACCACCCTATCTATTAATTGGGTTAGAGATGCATTTGGCATACAATAATTAATTATTTTACAATTGAGTTGCTTGTGCAAAAGGGGACCATAGCCAACTCCAATTGAATCTGAAAATACTAGTACATTATTGTTTGTATTTATAGTACTAGTAGTAGTCATAGTAGGCATAGTACAGTTCGGTACATCCCTATTTGTGTCTAACAGGATATTTGACATATCTGGCATTTGGTACTGGGCAGCTGGGCTGCCACCCTGGCTGCACTTACCTTCCTCTGTGCCGCTACTTACAGTGGGAACCTGGGGCTCGTCTGCCGCACCCAGATTGCAGCTGCACTGGGCCATGTACCTGTTTGCAGCGAGGATGTGTTCATGTATCTGTCGCTGGGCAGAGGTATAATTTCCAGTCATTACTTCTAATGACCTCTCCAGACGCTCGAGCTGAGTCTGCAGTTCTCGAACATCAGTCTCGTACCTAAGCCTACTTTCTTTTAATTTTATACTATATAATTCTAAACTATCAATTAAATCTATCCGTTCCTTTCTTAAAAGTATGTTTTGGTTAAAAACATTTTTTTCTTTTAATTAATTTATTTGTTTTCTTAATGTATTTATTTATTTTAATGTATTTCTTAATTTTATTTTTACTACTGAACTTAGTATGACTATTATTTACAGTAAGACAATCAATATGAGAGATGTCCCGCCCAGTTGGTGACCCTATCAACTCCTCATAAAGGCTGTGAGTGTTTAAAGCCTCTTGACATTGTTTGTCCTCTTCATACGGTCCTGTTTGCGTCACAAAGCTCCACTTCAAGGTCCTGAATACGAGATAGGGCCTGCTCGTATGTGTTCCGGCATTCATCGAAACTGCTGACTATTGTGAGAAGGTTATCACGTTGAATAGTGACATCCATAAGCTGGGTATGAATATCTGCCATTTCCGTTTTTAATTGGGTGTTTAAGTTTATTATTTTCATTGACTCCTCCTCATTTTCTTCACGTTCCCTAAGAAGCTGGTTTTTGTCCTCCCTTTGTTCCTTCAGTTCCTCAAGGGCACGCTTTAGTTTTGTTTCCAGTTGTTGAGTGGTGGCCTTGCGAGTCATCATCTTGGTTATGTGCACCAAAAGGCAATCCTGGAATTATTTACAAAGATAGGTGTACAGCAGATGAATTTGAAGTTATTTATGTTGTTATGTTAGAATAGGTAGGTATGTAATGTAATATTATAAAATTTTAGATAAGTCAATGAAGTATTTTGAAAGGAAAATAAAATAAGTGTCAAGTAACTACTTATGAGTAAAGGAGGGTACAACACAAATTTAAAAAGAACTTTAGGGAGATATAATTGAGATATATATTTCATTCAAAAGGAATAAAATCGTATTTACTTGTTCTGCGACAAGTACACAAACCTGTTTTGTTGTCAGATTTACCTATACATATACATGCATAATAGGTATCTAAAGCTGTGATTTTTTGACGAAGATAAATACTCAGAAGTTCTGTTTATGATATGATTTGATAGTATTTAATTAGGATATCAGCACTGAGTACTGTGAAAAGTTTTAACACGTAACAAAAGGGACCGGAAATAACCTGTTTGCATACTCCTCGTAGGTAGGTGTTTGAAGGTTATTGTTTGCATTGACTTAAGTCAAATATAGATGATTACGTTTTTATCGTTACACTATTGAAGTAATATGTAATTAAATGATAGAAATAACACTTATACTTCCCCAGTTTGTCCGTTGTGGGTTTGAATCACCTTGACAGGTTGCCTCCGAACAGTTCCTCGGTATAAATACCAGGAATTATCGAAGCCACAGGCTTGCGCACATTTATCCTAATTAATTAGCCACTTAACACAATAATTGACTTAATTTTAACACAAAGATTAATGAATTACATAATAAAATTAATTTAATTATTATCAGCTGGCGATTTGACGTGTGACGCTTAGGGTTGCCAGTCCAGTTGTACACTTTATTGCACAAAATTTACAGATCTTAGTCTATGGTATAATACTAGTACAATGTAGGCTGTCTTATCGCTAATAGCGATCTTCCAGACAATCTCAGGGTAGAGGAAAAGTATAGCGAATTAAAAAAAGGGTAAGGCAGTGCAAGTCAGAAAATGAAAAAAGAATGATATTGTATAAATATCGTAGGTATATACATACATTATATTAAATAAATAAATACTAGCTATAAATACTAACACATTACTAGTAAATTACAAGACAAATAAACATAGATACGTAATCAGGGATTAGGAGACAATGAAAGGAACTAGGTTACTTTTCTTACATTAATGAAAGGTTCGTTAAAATTTAAGGATAAGTAACTACTTAGTTTTTTAGATTTTCGCGTTGCATTATAACTATAATGTATCAATACGTCGAGCCAAATATGTGAGTACACAATGTTGTTTCACATAATAAGTAACTACTTATCCTTAAATTTTAACTTTAACTTATCCTTAAATCATCCGTGACGACGACAACGAGTAGTTACTCGTCGCATCTTATCAGACAGATGATTTGGCTTGGCTTGTGAATACCATACATTTGAAAATCGGGACATCCCACTCGTATTGGGATACTTGGCAACTGTACCATGGGCCGTTAGGCGCATCGTCCACACGCCACTCGCGGCGGCGAGACGTCCCGGCGAAGGCGGTTAAGAGTCGGGACGCGTTTTAGGATTAGTCTCGATCTCGAGACGCGGGAAACTTTGCTTCTTTTTCTTCCTTTTAATTAATCTATACGAATGCAACAAAAAACGACGCTCCGTTTGAATCAGTGGTAGTGAACGCTGGCTCTGGTGCAAGGGTTTCGGTTTCGCCCAGTACAAACATTTGTGTGTATGAACATGGGTGTTTGTATTGGTCTGGGTGTTTTCGATGTATTATAAGTATGTATTTATAAAAAAAAAGTATTTAATCTATATATTTGGCATTCCGCTGTTGGTTCTGATATCCGTAACACAGTGCCTGAGCTACCTATCTCGGAGTCAAATAACTGTACGCCACTCTGCGTTGCGTCGCCGCCGTCTCGATGCCGCGCCACCTTCAGCTTGCATGTGAGCGCATACCCATTTATTTATAAAGACATCTTTTAGATACTTTTATAGTGCGTGGCTTTGCTGCCTCTGCCTCTCCAGCCCGCCCAGCCCGCCTCGACTGGTCGTGTGGACGACGCGCCTTATGGAGCCTCGGGGCAGTTCGATAACATCTGAAAGTAAGGTTGTTGTGCCCTTTCATGGTGCGATTGCCTTACCGATCCACACTTTGCCCTCGGGTTCAATGAACTAACAGTTCACTTCAGTCCATGCTTGTATGGTTCTGACTGTATAGGGCAGTGCGGGTGGTTCGGAAGTTTTCTCAAAGGTATTTAATGTATGGATTAATGATAAATGCAAGGATAAGTAATGGTGGTAATTAGCTACACATTAATGACAAATTCAACGATGAGTTATGTTTGAACTGATTTACCTACTTTCGTTATTTTGAGGTCATCTTGTAGTACCACTCCAGTAATACCATGCCTATTACGGTAAAACCAAATTTACATACCTAATATATATAAACCTATTTAAATCTACAGTCCACCTTTTATTTCAAGTTCTTTAGTTAGGACCTTAACATAGTTTCAGTTTGTGTCCGTCGACTCCTGAACGCGCACTTCCTTCATGCTTGTGGCACTACAGATATCTGTCTCAGTCCTTCCTCATCCAGCTGTCAGGGTGCTCCTTAGGTCATCAGTTCAATGAGTGGCAGGGCATCCTAGACAATGCTTGCCTAACCATGAATTTCAGTCTTAATATTATTATTTTGTATCTCTCCTGCGGGAAATCACGGCACAAGGCTGGTCCTTTTGGAGGGCGTACGTGGAGATACAGATCCAAAACGAAGAGGCCCCTTTGAAACACAATAATTTAGGTCGGGATGTGTGTACACCTAGCGGTCAAAGACAGCACCCGCCTTGTGCAAGAACTATTGCAGATTAGAAGGGAACTATGCCAGGTCTATGGATAGGATCATACTGGACTGGTTGCTGGTATATTGACGAGACAACGGGACGCCTGCCACATAAAATGTCTCATCTTAATAATCATGGCAGACGATGAATTATCTCCCACTAGACAGGCGACAAGGCCGCAACATCGGCGCAATCAGCTAAGAGTGTAGAAAGGTGTGCACCGATTTCTGGATCCCGGTAATCCGTTCAGCAGTTCCTCGCTGTTATGCAGGTTGAGCACTTCTACCCTTTCTAGCTCTTGCGCTCCACTCTGGCCGGCTAACAAAGGCAAACTAGAGGTGGAGAAGAGATGGTGGTTCCCCCGGGAGTCTCGAGTCCGTGGTGTCGCCACACATCAACAGCTCGCCACAAGCTGCCATGCGGAGACTGATTGCACTAATGAGAGTTGTTGTTCAAGCGAAGATCACCAACTCTCACTAGCGGGCGATGGGGTCGTCACATCCCTACGGGCTTATTATTATTATTTGTTAAACCTTTGATCTCTCAAAATATTGGCAATAAATATTTTTGTAGTTATTATTATGTTTGTCTTTCGAACTATAACCTCGGGCAATTACGTCCCGGATTTTTGGAAGGCGTGCGTGGGGTCAAAGCCAACACGTAGCTAGAGGCCCTTTCTATAGACAATTTACTCTAAAAGTGATGTGACACCATCCGGCGCCTATCCCTGTATGGACTATGAGAGTATAGCCAAGGACAGTCCCCAGTTAGTATAGGACTATTGAAAGAAAAAGAATAGAAAGAAACCGGGCTATTGGGTGGGGTGCTAGTGGATTGGGTAACCAGGACTATGGAGTTACTACGGCACCGATCAATTATTAAAATCACGAAAATATGGGCAGGCGGTGACTCGCCACTCACTAGATGGGCCCCCTATAAAAAGTTATCAGGAAGCTTTAAAGCAAACGCTAGGTACCAGAAATAGCAAGGCTGGTAACATTAGTGTGAGCAGCTCAGGGTGCCGAGAGGTGTACGCCGCTTTCTGACCAGTGTTTGTGGTTACAGACACTGTGCCAACTCGCGACTTATGCGTCTTTTACTTCCACTCTGCGAGCATATAGCTCTGACATCCCACTCTGGCCGGCTGGTGAAGGCAAGCCAGAGGTGAGAGTCCTGTGGTCCCGGCTGGTGTGGACCCCAGCCGGCCAACAAAGGCAAGCCGAGGAGAGGGCCTGATCGACTCTCGGGGATATGGGACCCAAGGGGCGTCACTTCTCTCCAGCGGGCGGTGGGGTCGTCACTTCCCTTCGCATTGATTATTATTATTATTATGTTTGGCCGTGTGGTCTCACTCTTACCGAGGTGTCGTAAAAGGCGACTAAGCTAAAGCTGCTGGCATGATCACCAGAGAAGGAAAACTCTGCATTTATATCAAAACCCTCGCCAAGCCGTCTGCCAAGCGTGGTGAGTATGGCAATTACCCCTCATGTGATTGAGGGAGGCCCGTGCCCCAGCAGTGGGGACTTAAATGGGCTGATGATGATGATTATTATGTTTTGTCTTTCGAACCATAACCTCGGGAAATTACGTCCCAGATTTTGGAAGACGTGCAACACGCCCTTTTTATAGACAATTTACTCTAAAAGTGATGTGACACCAGACAGCGACTATGCCTGTATACAATATGGAGTGTAGCTAAGGACCTCTGGTTGGTGTAGCACTATTGGAAGAAGTGGAAACAAAATAATCTGGGCAATTGTGTTGAGGTGCTGATGGACTATGTAATTGGGACTATTGAAGAACTCCCGATTAATGATGAAAATCACGAGTAAATTGGGCACCCGGTGACTCGCATGCACCGTAGATGGGCTCGGTAAACGGTCGCTCTCGCAAGGAGCAACATTGTTATTTTTTGGTGCTCAGGGTGTCGAGATGCTAAAGAGACTTAGTCTCTTTAGCAAACACAGTGCCATCTCAGGACTAGGGCATCTTTTAGTTCCACCCTACGAGCATATAGCTCTGGTATCCTACTCTGGCTGGCCGATTAAGGCAAGCCAGAGGTGAGAGTCCTGCAGCCTCTGCTGTGGTCCACTCCAGCCGGCCAACAAAGGCAAGCCGAGGAGAGAGACCTGATCGACTCTCGGGGATATGGGACCCAAGGGACGTCACTTCCCCTTCAGCGCGTTACCCTAAAGAGACTTACTGCACTGATGAGAGTTGTTGTTCCTTAAGGAAGACCATTATCATTATTATTAGTTCGCAATCTATACAAGCTTTGTTTGTCTCAAGGAAAATATGTAAGTATTAATATCTTCTCAGTCTATTTGAAACTTCAGCAAACGGTCTCTAAAGTTTTTATCGACCTCTCACGATCTAGTGAAATGTTTAAAACCAAACCTGAACTTTACCTTTATATCAACGGCATGCAAATTGAAAAACTTTTCACTGTAGTTCCACTAAAGGTGATCGGCTCGGCACTAGGTAGCTATTACCACAGTACTATTACCCTCCTTTCATAAAAACTGCGAGGTAGTATTTCGCAAATTAACTTTCTAAGTGTACCTATTGAACGTTTCCGTCTTAAGTGGTCTTAAAACAACTTATAAAATGCTGATAGTGTGGCCAAAATGTGAGCGATAAACGCGCGCCATTAAAAAGGTTTTTAGGTTTGAATCTGAGCACGCATAATCCAGAAAGTATTTTTCTAATCTTGTCACTCCACCTGGTGTTGGGCAGAGGCAATCGTTTGTATCTAAAAATCTATGTCTGTATTTCGTACCCTACGTTCTAGCTCGGCAATGTTGTAGATACATCGTGAGGACACCAACATCTAAGTACATTTTATAGTTGTCTATAGTTATTCGCGGTATTTTGCTCAAAGGAAGTGAAAATTATGCTATTTATCTATGGCTTTCAGCTGTTTTTGACTTATTATAACTAACACGACTTTCTTTCATGTTCGAGTATGTAAATATACTAGGTATTTCAGACCACAAAGGTAAAGACATTTGTTATCAGCTTTTTGTTTTTCGACTTTAAAAAAATATGCAATTAATTCTGTTCACACGAATTTGGTAAGACATGCCATTGCTGGAAACAAATTGATAACAAAT
>JADPWL010003314.1:0-60001 GCA_019059595.1 Marasmia exigua | reverse complement strand
GTTATTTGGCTGGGCACACTACCTACTAACTCTTCAAATAGGCATTGGGTTTGGGAAGCGGCAAAGTCCTGTTTTTCTGACTGGAGGTGGCTTATGGTGTGATGAGCCTCCTGTAGCTCGTGCTCCAGGACCGACATTCGATTGAGGCCCTGGGTGTACTCCTCGCTGCACTCCTTAAACTGGTTGATGATAGATAACAACCGGTCTCGCTCGTCAACTAACAAAATATTCTCAGTGTGTAACTCAGCCATTTCTTTCTTTATCTTATTATTATTTTCAAATGCCTTCAATAGTTCCGCCTCATTATCATCTCTTTCCCTATCCAAGTGTTCATTTAACTTTCTGACAGCCTGCAATTGCTTCAAAGCCTGGTCGAGTTGTTTCGAAACTATTTCGAGTTTACTCTCTTCCTGGCGAGCACAAGCCATACTACGTGTGGTCATTTTGTTCATATCCACGTAATCATTAAGAAAATAAACAAATCAGATAGTTGCTTGAACACCTTAAGAGGTTAAGTCAATTCAAGACTAACCTCTTCGCGCGAGTGAGTAAGTCACTGTAATATGAGTACTTCGATCTATTTGTAATTTCTAAATCGTAAATAAATAACAAAATACTAGTAATAAAGAGATAATAATGATTCACAAGATAATTTAGTACCTAACTTCAAATGTCAAAAACGCAAGGTCATCGACCGTTGCCGGCTGCCGTATCACGCACAAAATCACTTTTAAATCACTGTGTTATGCACTAATTTAATTCTAAAAACACCTTATATTACTAATGTTATAATTTAGTGACGAAATTAGGACAATATATGGGTTTAAACTATGATTTATAAAATATTTTGTCGGAGCAATCGAAATCAGATGTTAGCGGTAGTGTTGCCACCAATCAATCCAAAGCTGATTAAGCTTGGTATACATTTTATCTGTACATTCTTTCACTCTCTTCCCTGTTCCACATATCCCTACTGGTAGGGAAGATTGAAATATTTTTCCACATACAGCTATTAGGGGGAATATTTTTCCACTTATTTCTACTGATAAATTGATCCAGGAAATTGCTATTCTCATAAATAAAAGTGATCGTATCAGAAATGATGAGATCCGCAGGAGAACTATGGTCACAGACATAGCCCAAAGGATTGCATGCCTCAAGTGGCAATGGGCAGGGCAAATAGCGAGGAGAACAGACGGCCGGTGGGGCGGAAAGATCCTCGAGTGGAGGCCACTAAGAATATCTAAGACAAGTCTTTTAAATTTTGAAAGACTCTGGGAAAAATCGAGTTCATTGAAGTTGTCGTTGTAAATGGTCATCAGTCTATTCAAAGGGGCAAAAAGGGGCACGTATGCCTGCGTTGGTTCCACAAACTTCTATATGAAAGGTTTCAAACCTGCGTATGCTTCTTAACACAGCAGACCTAGGGGTAATATAGTGGACCAGGTTAAAAAGACTTATACAGTCAACTATATTATGTTAAAAAGGAACATAACACACATGAGTAACCGTCTTGATTCGAGTCGCAGGAACTTGTATTTTGCTAATAACTGTTCATAAGAGACACGAGACCGGCGGCATTTAAAATTTACTCTGTGTAAAAATTTATGTTGGACTCTTTCGATGGACCGAGTGTATTTCTTTTAATATGGCACCCAGACTGGCACCGCGTATTCAAACTGAGGTCTGACAAGAGACCGATACAAATGTAGAAAAGTATTGCGTTTTTTAAAATAATCTACAGACCTGAACACGAAATCGTACATTTTAAAAATTCTTCCCCAACAGTAGGGATAAATCAGCAGGGATATGTGGAATCGGGGATTTTTTCAAATGTTTCCTCCTCGTATTAGCGTGTAATTCCCAATCGCGTCCTAAGCTGGTACTTTTAGGTACGCTTAGACCATAATGTAGGTATTTGGGGAGTATGGTAATTCAATGAAGCGACTGCCGTCTGACCTTCGCAACCCTTTAACAGGGGTCTCGGACCAACTGGATCATGGTTACACGTTTCATAAACTATTCGGAATGTGCAGGATTTCTCAAGATGTTTTCCCACATTATTTCAGCTAATAGACGCTAACTGCTGGACTTAGGGCTCCCCAATGTTCGCCACATAGATAGGTCCTGTACTGCCCGCATCCAATGGATTCCCGTGACCTTTGGTATTAGTAGTTTTTTAGATTTTCGCGTTGCAATACAACTATAATGTATCGAGATGGTATTTATTATGTGATACAACATTGTGTACTCACATATTTTTCTCGACGTTTCGGCTACGTTACAGCAGCCGTGGTCACGAGCGGACTGGAAACGTCGAGCAAAATATGTGAGTACACAATGTTGTATCACATAATAAATATCGTGCTAATTCCCGCCCCTTTTTCACACCGCTGAACTATACCAAAAATATGCACATAGATTTGAAAAATTGAGAGGTGCATGCTCATTCGATCCACAGCTCTTCGCATAGATGGCGTGTTCTTATTCACTGGTGCGATCATCGATCAATTTATCGAAAGTTTATATCACGATATCTTTGTCCTGTGTGGGATGCGCGCGGGTCTCATCTGTACATAGGCTGAAATCCGCATCAAAGGTAGGCTCTCAGAAGGAATCGATTCGCCGCACAGCCCTACGCGGTGCAGCACCGACATTATGCATGAATGACTCGAAGGTGGCTCGCTTTGTATTCACATCTCTTTTGAATCTCACCCGGAATGAGAATAGATCGGTGGTTGTAGAACAGCGGGTTATTTGATTTAGATTTCCACTAGATCCATGAATGGCATGAATTTCAATCTGAATTTATGTATACATACATTTACTATGGATGTCCTGTTGGTCTAGTGGTTTAAGTACCGGATCGTGATCTCGGGGCCCTGGGTTCGATTCCCGAATCGAGCGAAAAGTATGTTTCGAATTTTTCGAACATAGCTCGGGTTTGTGATCACCATTACGCATTTGGCAAGCGTGGTGATTAAGCCTAATCCCATCATAGTAGCGATGACTTGATTTCTATGATGGAGGCCTTTGCCCTGCAGTGGGACAGTTTATAGGCAGGTAGTTATAGGTGGCAGACGAGCAGACGGATCACCTGATGGACACCCGCGACAGAGTGGAGTCACAAGTGCGCTACCAACCTTTAAACCCGCCTTTCCCCCGGATTGGGCCTCCGATACCCTCACTTACGCAGCGAAACACAGCACAGGCTACTTCACGCCGGTTTTCTGTGAGGCCGTGGTATCAATTCGGTCAAGCCCGGCCCATTCATGCTGAAGCTTGGCTCTGCTCTTAAAACTATAATCTGGAGTACCATAATCAGGACATCTGAACAGCCATCTTCTAGACAAACGCGTGTCAAACTAGACCTCATCGTCGCTTTCAATCAAGTGCGATTGTGATCAAGCGTCAGTCTATAGGCAAACAAAAAAAACACTTCAACGCATATCTATGCACTTTTTTGTGAAAATCCCAATTAATGCATGAACTTTTTTACACATAAATAGTTTCTGGCTACTAATACCGAAACAACCAGTGACATCTACAAATTACGAACAATTCAATTCGACACGGACATAAATATTTTTATTAGCTTTATGAAACAAATAGTTTCCAACGCTGATTAAACCATGCCGACTCGAAATAAAGCGACGTGCAAATTTCAGTTGAAAGTATTAGGCTTGTGCAAAAAAGTTCACTCGAGTGAAGAGAGTAATACATATCACATCAAGCTGAAGAACTGTATCGTTTGTAACACAGCTAATAAATGGGTTGGACTTATATCGTGCATCCAATCTTCTTCTTCTTCTTTGTCCGTTTCTACTTTAGGTGGGGTCGGCTCTCCTTATTTTTCTGCGCCAGGGCAATCTGTCCTGGGTGGTCGGGTCAGGCAGTTGGGACTTCTTAACTAGGTTGGCTGTACTGGTCCACCAGGTAAAGGGCGGCCGTCCCCTTCCTCTCTTGCATTCTGGGATTGTCAGTGCTTTCTGGACCATATGGTCGCTGTCTCTCCGCATGACGTGGCCGTACCATCTGAGACGTGTTTTTACATGGTTACAAAAAAATTACATGGTTTTTTATATCGTGCATCCAATTAATCATGTACATTTTTAATCTACATAAGAATGAAATAAGTCAAACGAAGTGGTTTTTGAATAAACTCGGATTAAGTCAACGGGGAGCCTCTAGCAGAAACTGCTGTGAGTTTCGCCGGATGCTAAATCCGGAGTGAAGGGGAGTTTATGGGTTGGTAGTACACTAATGACTTCCATGGATAGCGACAATTACTACCATGGTGATTCGCCTGCTCGTTTGCTACCTACCCCAAAAATACAGGTGTGGGGAGCGTGCCTTCCCAACGCGCGGCGCCTGCATCATTTGCTGCTCTTGCTGTAACGAGATGAGTCCGATGTAGTAACGGATTAGCTTTGGATGTATCCTTAGCTAATCCGTTACTGCGTCGGACTTATCAGGGAATCATATTGATGAGTGAAAGGGACTGTTTTTTTTAGTGGATTTTAAAATGAATCAACAGAAGCCTAAAAGCTATCGTGTTCGCGATTAGCCAGATAATACTGATTACCGGCCATCGTGATTGATGACCGGCTTGATGACGCATCGGACTCATCAGGTAGTCACTTTATCATTAAAGTTTACTCATGTGAAAGGAACTGCTTTTCTGAGTGAACTATTAAATAAATCTACAGAAGCCTAAAAGCTATCGTGTTTGCGATTAGCCGGGTAATCAGATTAGTCGTGATTGATGACCAGCCTGATGACGCATCGGACTCATCAGGGAATCACATTATGGTCGTGTGTCTATTGCAGATGTGTATTGTGACAGTTTTTTTATTGCAACTATATTTGTTTTGTTTTTGCTGATGCCGGATAAAGGGCTCTTTTCGCTCATTTGGGTATTCAATTCCGTATGTATGCATGAATTTGTAGAGCGATGGTAGCTCAATGGATAAGAATGCGCCTTTAATGCGGGGGTCGTGGTTCGAGTTTAAACACTCACCTCTGGATTCATTAAATCTATGTGCGCATTTCTACAATTAGCTTGGTAGTGAGTGAAAATATCGTGAATAAACCTGTACGTTTCGGATATTTTCTGAAACGTGTAAAAAAGATTCAGTTGGTCTGGTTCCGCTGTCAAAAGGGTTGCGAGGGTCAGACGGCAGTTGATTCATTGTGATAACTAGATTCCCCATATCCTGAAACGTGGTCTAAGCGTACCCCGGTTTCCAAAACAGCTTTGGACGCAACCAGGTATTACACTCTAAGATGAAGGTATGCATGAATGTACATCCGAACGTCCCAGGTTCAATTTATAAAACTTATTTTTATTTTATTTTCCATTCTGCGTGTGCTTGAACATGCATTTAGATTCGTCAAAATACAGGATCAGTTATATGTACTCATCATCAGCAACCCACACTCGTCCACAGCTGGACATAGGTCTCCCCTAATGCACGCCACTGCTCCCGATTTTCGATTTTTATTTCATCTCGATGGATGGCGGTACAGTACTGTACTGTGCGTTTCACGCAGAACTTTTTAACACGTACCTCTGTTTTGTCGAACGGTTTGGCTGCAGGAGTATTTCTCGATGGCTACGACTTAGGGACCTTCAAGAGAAGAGCTCACTCTTTTTTTAAAAAGCCGGCATAAAATTTAATTTAGCGCTCTCTGATTTCACGGATGTTCATAGGTGGCGTTCATTACTTTCCATCAGATGACCCGCTAGTTCGTTTATCACCACTAGCAAAATAAAAATCGATGCAAAATTTAGCTAATAATATTATTGAACATTATCGATGGAGTCAATAATATTAACGATATCGGTCAAATAGTATTTTATCCTAATTTGCCCAATTGCGTGTGATGCAAAATATTTTGCGGAGACATGATTACATTGATTGTAGTATAAAATGTTACGAGTATGTAAATAGCCCTCAAAGCGAACGCATATCATTGTTAATTAAAAAGTTTGAGCCTGGATGGTTGATTGCGTAATTGTTGCTAATACTGGCATTTATTTGTGGTTTTGTTATTTAAATGCTATATCATATAACATACGTTGAGTTTTTGTCGCTGTATATGACGAACTTATGAATTCGGTTTGACACGTACATTACGATAAAAAATATTACGATAAAAAGTATTTGGCTTAGTACTAGATAAAATAGTATTTGTTATGAGACTATTGACAGCTCATGTCGAATCAAGCACTTACAAATTTCGTCGGCTTATTAACGCGTTCAGTGGTCTAATTGGTAGAAAATTCACCTGGATTGTGGAAGGTGTGGGTTTGAGTCCCGCCTGAACACGAGATGAAATTTTTAAGTGTGCAGTGTGAAATATTTATTATCTATCTATACCAATTATAAAGAGGTAAATCCTATAGACGGACTATATCAGGGACGTCCTAATGGCAAAAGGCCAGTCGGCCGTCCGAGATATCGCTGGAAGGATGAGGTCGAAAAAGACCTGCGCGGTCTCTCGGCAGATGACTGGCAGGAGGTGGCGCAGGATCGACCAAGATGGAGGCTCTTATTATCGGAGGGCAAGACTCACTATGGGTCGCTGCGCCAACCTAGTTAGTTAGTTAGTTAAATCCTATAGACAGCGGCAACGCTTATAGATACTCCGAAAACAAGAAACGCTTGTGCGATGTAATCGACACCTAGCGCCATCTATTTATATGAAGTAGAACTCATGTCCCAAAACAAAGTGAGGGTGGGCCACTAGTTATTAAATAGCTATGCGCAGTAACTCATAGTGAGTCTTGGCCTCCGATAATAAGAGTCTCCAGTATGTCTTTCGCCACTTCGTGCCAGTCATTTATCGACCTCATCTTTCTAGCGGTATCTTGGACTTTCGACTGGCCTTCACCCATAAAGACGTCTCAAATAGAAACAATGATCTAAAGGGTCTTATCTAATGGGTTATATGAGAACAACAGACCAATCGGTTAAAGATCGACTGAACCCCGACTGAAGCTAAACATGCTCGCTGGAGACATTAAGAGGGTCATAAAGCAGTTAGAACATGTTTATCGTACGGACGTGACCAACTTTAACACAGTTTTGTGCTTAATGTTCCCACGCACAACTTTACTGTATCGCGGTCTTAGATAAAAATAGCGGAAGATAGGTGACTCGTCTCTACCGCGTGGATCGCATAAATTAGGTCCCTGTCGCCTAATTTCACGTAGACTGACGTAGCATGCACGTAGCACGTTTGATGACTCCTTCAAGTATATGTCAAAACGAATAGTTAGTCCATTTTCAGATGTCTAATTGAAGGGAACGTGCCGTATCTTTCGCGATTTTGATTTAATCTAAGATCGCGGTGCGGTGTATTAATAAACTTATTAATCAGTAAGTAATAGGTACATGGACAACAGCACATCAGACTATACAAATCTGTCGAATTTCTTCAATGGATTTTCAACTTAATATCTAGCGGGTATGGTACATTTGAAAAGAGTCTTATGGAGTTTCTGGCTGGTTCTACTATGAAGAAATCTATATCATGAATAACTGGTAAATGGATAGATACTTTTTATTACACAACATAGAAAACTTAAAAGGTAGATTATATTTCAACTTTTAAAACCATAAGACTCGTTTATATGGCACAAAACTGAATTAAAAAAATTTATACTTCGTACCACTATAAAATAAAATAAAAATAAAATGATTTATTCAGAAAAACACCATTACAAGAAAAAATATAGGACTGTTCTCACATAAGGTCGCCCTGTGTTGTGAGAGACAGGCTCTTTAAGGTAAAATGGTGGCACACAATTATTTTTTTTTATATGAGAGGTGGCAGACGAGCAGACGGATCACCTGATGGTAAGCAATTCCGCCGCCCATGGACACCCGCAACACCAGTGGAGTCACAAGTGCGCTGCCAACCTTTTCCCCTATACCCCATTGGGCTTCCGGTAACCTCACTCACACGGCGAAACACAGCGCAGGCGCTGCTTCACGCCGGTCTTCTGTGAGGCAGTGGTATCACTCCGGTCTAGCCGGCCCATTCATGTCTAAGCGTGGCTCTCCCACATTACACGTGTCATTGCATACATATAGAATACACGTCTTTAATCGTTACCTTAACTTAACCAAATTTAATTAAATTAGACAATAGGTTGCCTGCGCGCGCGCGCGCGCGTTTGTGTGCGTATGGTGTATGCGTGTGTGGTGTATATGTGTTGTGTATGCGTGTGCATGTGAGTGGTGGGTGTCTGTGTGTGTGTGTGAGTGTTGTATACCTCGTTGTGTGGTGAATTAATAGTGTATATATGTTTATACTTTTTTATTTTATTGATTATTTATACGTCATCAGCCCATTTAAGTCCCCACTGCTGGGGCACGGGCCCTCCTCAATCACATGAGGCGTAATTGCCATACTCGCCACGCTTGGCAGACGGGTTGGCGAGGGTTTTGATATAAATGTAGAGTTTTCCTTCCCTGGGTGCTGATGATCATACTAGCAGCTTTACCTTAGTCGCCTTTTACGACACCTCGGTAAGAGTGAGGGTGGCCTATTCTACTCTGCCCGGGACCACACGGCGCTATTATTTTTACAATCACTCATAAAATCGTTTTTTTAATCAGTCATAATGAAAACGTCGTAGCATAAAATTTGAAAATGAAAATTGAAAATGAGACTAAACAAAGTCTGGTCAACATGGTTCTTCACCTCTCCGAAACGGTGGACTGCAAGGTAAACAAAAGTGATATAAAGGACATTTACAGGGTGCGTCCAAAAAAATCCTGCTCAAAAAAACACACCAGTAATAGTCGAGACTACATCGGTCCTGCTACGAAACGACCTACTTAGGATGACAAAATCCTTCAACATTAAAAATTAGACAAAATTGTCTGCTAAACACCTGGGATTCAAAACTAGTGAAGACACTCCGGTTTTCCTATCCGAGCATCTCACACCTAATGGAGCCCGGCTATACTTTTTGGCCCGCGATCTGAAACAATCAAAGGGCTACAAATTCTGTTGGGTATCTTATGGGAGAGTATTTGTTCGGAAAGATGAACAATCGCCAGTTATATTAATTAATAGTGAAAATCAGGTACACAATTTACTCCTAAAAAAATGACTACCTTGTTGTATATTTTATCTTAGTTATTTCTTTTGTTTAATACTCTCCGTTGTCTCCAATTTGTCATTTAAAAAATATATATTATTGTTTGCACTTACACCTTGTACACACCATGTACCAACACATACCAAAATGACACATACTACCACACACAAAATCAAACTACCTCACAAGACTTCATAAAAGACACACAATGCACACACACTCACACTCATTTCATTACTAGACCACTTTTCAATTATCCACCTACACACTCTAATCCATCTGCTGGTAATACATCCCTACTGCTTCTTTTCACACTACTGAGACCTCAACACACATACAAAATACATGAAACTGATTCTAAGAAAAAATGTTTCATACTCCTTTGTTTTTGTTATTCATTATTTAAACAATACACCTTGTTAAATATGACTCGCTTACCAAATTTATCTATATATAATGGATAATACAGTACAGACATTAAATGATGTAGACAATATAGAAATGGCTCACTCATTCCAGTGCGAACCTTTGAAACTCAAAAATAACCTACAGGTGAAAAAAAATGATTTCACTGTAGTCGCACAAAATATAAGAAGCATATATCGAAACTTTGATGATTTCTTGGTTACACTATCCTGCTTTAGTTTCACAGTAGATGTCATAGTCCTGACTGAATGCAGGATCGCTAATGATAAAGTGTTACCTACCCTACCTAATTACAACATATATTATACCAAGCATAGGCTAAATCAGAATGATGGGGTAGTTGTATACGTGAAGAACACATTAAAACATAAAATAAAAGAAATTAAACTTACTGAAGCATCTTGTCTTGAACTTGATATTCTTAACAATAAAGTTTTATGTATTTATAGATCTCCTTCAAATTCAAATGCGGAAAATTTTGTGAGCTCATTGGGTGCACATTTAGACAATATTCATAAATCAAATAAAAACATTGTTATAACAGGAGACATTAATATTAATATCACACTCAAAACTGAAGAACCTCCATTAGAACGTAAGAATAGATTGTATTATTTAGATACCTTAGCTATGCATGGTGTTCTAGCAGGTCACACCATACCGACCAGAGAAAAAAACTGCTTAGATCATTTTATGATAAAAATTAACAAAATTAAAACCACGGCTACTATAGCTGTGCTACCTACGTCTACTACTGACCATTATACAATACTTATGTCTCTGTCAAAAGTTAAATTCAAGCCAATTGTACATAAAACTTAAATTAAGATAAATTACGAGGAGGCCTTAACCCAATTAAAAAATAAAAATTTGTCGAAACTCTTACATTGTGAGGACCCGGATGTGGTGATAAATGGCTTGATACACGCTTTAACTTTCACTATAAAGGAAAATACAGTAATGACTTCTATTCCAAAAAGAAACCGCATCATTAAGCCATGGATCACCTCAGGCCTGCTTCGCTGTATAAGAAATCGTAATGAGTTACAATGGCAATCTAAACGTGATCCTTTCAATGAGCTTAAAAAAATAACATATTTAAGATACAGAAATTTTTGCAATAATTTACTAAGAAAACTTAAAAGAAACTATGAAAAGGAACTACTAGCAAATTCGGTAAAAAATAATAAGCTTCTCTGGAAAAACATTAAACATATTACTTACACAAATAAATCAAATAGTGCTAATCCTGAATTGTTAAATATAAAGTCTTCCCCTGCGCAAGCTGCAGATTTTATTAATGAGTATTTTGTGAATATTGGCAGACACTTGGCTCAAAAAGTACAACCAGATCCACTTAAATCTTCGGAATACCTCAAAAATTTACCTTGTCAACTAAACTCATTAGTTTTATTACCTACGGATGATGATGAAGTAAACCATATACTAATGAACTTAAAATCAAACAGTGCCCCTGGATGGGACAATATTCCAACCACATTTCTGAAATTGGCTAAATCTGTTGTAGTTCCTATTGTAACGCATTTGGCTAATCAATGTTTTAATAAAGGCATTTTCACGGCAGCGCTCAAACGATCAATCATAACTCCTGTGTTCAAGGGTGGGGACAGGGACAGTGTCAATAACTACAGGCCTATCTCGGTACTTCCAGCAATCTCCAAAATACTAGAAAAGCTACTGAATGCAAGGCTCCTCAATTTCTTGAACAAATACAACATACTATCACCCTCCCAATTTGGCTTTCGTCGAGAGCGATCAACCGAGGACGCGGTGTCTGCATTAACTACGCTGGTAGCTGAACAATTAGATAAGCACAACAAATGTCAAGCAGTCTTCCTGGACTTAAAAAAAGCTTTTGACACTGTCTCTTTTCCCATCCTTCTACACAAACTAGAAACTGTCGGCATAAGAGGTAAACCGCTTGATCTCTTTAGAAGCTATTTATCTCAGAGAATACAAAACGTTAAGCTCGATAACTATATAAGTGGGGACATGGAGGTAACTTACGGTGTTCCTCAAGGCAGTGTCCTCGGCCCAACGTTATTCTTAATTTATATTAATGACCTGTGCAATATGTATATAGACAAGGCAAATATATTTTCGTACGCCGACGACACTGCGATTGTTTTCTCTGGTAGCTCCTGGGATGGAATCAGGGGCGTTGCTGAGAGAGGTCTGGAGAGGGTAGGGAAATGGTTGGAGTATAATTTTCTGACGTTGAATACTGCAAAATCAAATTTTGTTTGTTTTAGTATTTATAATAATACACAACCCATTGGAAATTACGATTTAAAAATACACAACCACGTCACTACAGATCAACACTTTAATTGTAGTTGCCCCGTAATAGAAAAGGTTACGCAAGTAAAATATTTGGGGGTTCTCCTGGATCAGCGGCTTTCATGGAGCCCTCAACTGGAACACGTTGGGCAGAGAATTCATCATCATCATCATCATCAGCCTATCGCAGTCCACTGCTGGACGTAGGCCTCTCCAATTGTTCGCCACTGTGATCTATCCATGGCTTCTCGCATCCAGCTCTTGCCAGCCATCCCGCGCAGATCGTCCTCCCACCTAGCCAGAGGGCGCCCTACATTACGTTTGCCAAGACGCGGTCTCCACTCCAGAACTCGTTTACCCCATCGGTTGTCGGTTCTGCGGCTAATATGGCCAGCCCACTGCCACTTAAGCTTGCTAATCCGGTGAGCAATGTCGATAACTTTGGTTCTCTGCCGGATCACCTCATTTCGGATTCGATCTCGGAGAGAGACGCCGAGCATTGCTCGTTCCATAGCCCGCTGAGCGACCTTTAACTTGTGGACCAGCCGTACCGTAAGTGTCCACGTTTCGGCTCCGTATGTCATGACGGGTAGGACGCACTGATTGAAGACTTTCGTCTTTAGGCACTGTGGTATCGACGATACGAAGACACGACGTAGTTTTCCAAATGCTGCCCAACCTAACTGGATTCTCCTATTCACCTCATCCTCGAGGTTGTTTTTACCCAATTGCAAAGTCTGCCCGAGGTATACGTATTTTTGAACAACTTCAAGAACGGCACCGTGAATTGCAATCGGTTCCGGTAGAACATGTTCATTGAACATGACCTTGGTTTTGTCCAAGTTCATCCGTAGGCCGATGCATTTAGAAGAGTCAGCCAGGTCATTCAGCATCTGTTGTAGGTCCTGCAGCGTTTCTGCCATTATGACGATGTCGTCAGCAAATCGCAGGTGAGAGATGTATTCGCCATTGATGTTGATGCCACGTCTCTTCCAGTTCAGCGTCTTGAACATATCCTCCATTGCATTTGTGAACAATTTCGGGGAGATGACGTCCCCTTGTCTCACTCCTCGATGCAATGGTATAGGACTTGTTTGCTGATTCTGTACTTGGACGGACATAGTAGCGGCATCATAGAGACATCTCATCACCTGGATATATCGCCAATCGACTTGGCATCGCTGCAGGGACTCCAGAACAGACCAGATTTCAACCGAGTCAAAGGCTTTCTCATAATCCACAAATGCTAGACACAGGGGCTGATTATACTCTTCTGTCTTCTGTATAATCTGCCGCACTGTGTGGATGTGATCTATGGTGCCGTATCCGCTCCGAAACCCAGCCTGTTCCGGTGGTTGGAATTCGTCGAGTCTCCGCGCAAGACGGTTCGTGATCACTCTTGAGAACAGCTTATAGACGTGGCTTAAAAGGGAAATGGGTCGATAGTTCTTCAAAAGGGTTTTGTCCCCTTTTTTGAAAAACAAGACGACCACACTCTTACTCCACGCCTCTGGAGTTCTCCCTTCGAAGAGGACATCGTTAAAGAGCTTTTGGAGTTCCCTCAGTACGGGTAATCCTCCAGCTTTCAACAACTCTGTTGTAACGCCATCCTCTCCAGGGGCTTTTCCATTTTTCAGCTGTCCAAGAGCAATCTCGATTTCGCCAATGCTGACTTCTGGCAAGTCTTCGGTGAAATGGCGTGTTAATGTGGCCCTAGAGTCCTCATTTTCGGGATCAGGTCGAGATGCATGCGAAGCGTATAATCGGCCATAGAAGTCTTCCACTTCTCGAAGGACCGCCGGCTTTGAAGCAACAACTTCTCCACGTGATGTGGTCAGCTTGGTCAGGTGGCTTCTTCCGAGAGATTGTACGAAAACCTTCGACCCCCGATTCTGCTCGATAGCTCTTTCAATCGAGAGAGTATTGGAGCACCGGAGGTCGCGTCGCACAAGTTTACTGATCTCCCGGTTTAGAGTCCGTTTTCCTGACGAAGTGGACGGTGGTTGCTCACGTCGTTGTCTCATTAGCCCCAAGGTCTCATCAGAGAGTTTCGACTTCCTACCTTTGCGCTGCATGTTACAAAATCTCGTGCCTTCTTCCCTGAGGACTCGAACCACATTTTCGAGGTTCTGGTCAACGTCCGTTGTGGTTTCCACGGCATTGAATCGGTTTTCCAGGTTTAACTGAAACTTTTCAGATCCTTTTATGGATTGCAGTAGAGTAGGCCGGAGTCTTGACCTCATCAAGCGGACTCGTTCGGCTTTAAAGTCGATATTCAGAGTGCCTCGGACAAGTCTGTGATCGCTACCGGTGTTGAACCTGTTGATCACGGAGACATCTCTGAATATATGCCGCCTGTCCGCCATGATGAAGTCGATCTCGTTTTTAGTCATAGTGTCGGGGCTCTGCCACGTCCACTTTCTTTGGGGCTGCTTCTTGAAGAAAGAGTTCATCAAAAAGAGCCCCTCTCGTTCGAGAAAGTTGACAAGCATCCGCCCCCTATGATTCCTAACTCCAAATCCATGGGATCCTACTACCGATTCGTTGCAATTCTGTACTCCCACTTTAGCGTTGAAGTCCCCCATGACAACATTGTAGTGGGTTTTGGTGGTGAAGTGGAGGGCCCTCGATATGTCATCGAACATTTCCTCCACTTCATCGTCTGAGTGTGTCGAAGTCGGTGCGTACACTTGCACCACCTTGAGGCTGTACCTCTCGGTGAGCTTGATGATGAGGTACGCTACCCTGTTCGACACGCTAGACATTTCCACTACGTTGTCAGAGAGGGACTTATTGACCAGAAACCCGACGCCGCCTTGAGAATGTTGGTCTCCCTCGCGGAAGTACATTAGGTGGCCCGACTCCAAGGTTACGGTGTCCTCGCCCTCTCTTCGGACTTCGCTTAAACCAAGGATGTGCCACCTTATTTTCCCAAGTTCCACCTCGAGTTGTGCCAGATGCGAATCAAGCCGCAAAGTGCGTCCGTTGTACGTCGCCAGGGTCAGTTTATTGTGGTGGCCTCCCGTAGCCCGGAGATTCTTCGCACCCCCCGTCCCGCCGTTACCATGGTCGCCACCATGACCAGGAATAGCGGGACTGCCGGGAACTGGGGGCCGTGGCTGCAGTTTAACTAGCATTAGAGGATTTGCCCATAATCGCCACGCTGGGCAGGCGGGTTGGCGATCGCAGGACGTGGATTTTTGCGCCAGTGACGCTGCTGCCCGTCACTGGCCTGGCGTATTTGGCCACGTCATAGCTGTGGTTTTACCGCCATCGGTCGGTCGCCAAACAGAAGATATCCTACTAAGCAGCTGTACCAGTTGTGTAAACTTTTCTCTGTTAGGAAGTTATACATAGCTAATACAGTGCTAAGGGTACACAAAACTTTGACTTATAAGCGTGATGAATATAAGGGTAGGAGGAAAAGGAATGTGGTAAGTATACCAATAACAAGGACTGTATTTGCGGATAGGCAGTTTTACAAACGTTCAGTAGTTTTATACAACAAAATTGATAAAGAATTAGGTCTATATTGCAAATCGTACGTTGAGTGTAAAAATATCATTCGTACATGGCTAGACACTAAGGATTTTGATGAAGTTGAGGTGCTCCTGGCTGGCTCTCTTTAAATTGACGACCCGTTTGGAACAGTGGTAGTGAACGCTGCCTCTGGTGCAAGGGTTGCGGGTTCGAGCCCCGCACAGTGCAGACATTTGTGTTCATTAACATATCTGTTTGTATTGGTCTGGGTGTTATCTATGTATTATAAGTAAGTATTTCCAAAAGTAAAGTATTATATGTATTTAATTGTAATTCCGCTGTTGATTCTGATATCCGAAACACGGGTGCTTGAGCTACCTGTCTCGGAGTCGGATCAATGTATGTGATGTTGTGAAATATTTATATTTATTTATTGATTAGAATCATGGCATGGGGGAATACCAGGCATAACTCTTGCGTGAGTATGTTCGATACACACACACTTAGACACTCACGCACGCACGCACACACATGCACGCACGCACGCACACACACACTCGCACGCACGCGTACACACATGCACGCACGCGCACTCACATGCACGCACGCGCACACACGCGCATACATACACACGCACGCACGCACGCACGCACGTACCACGCACGCATGCACGCACGCACGCACGCACACGCACGCACGCGCACACACACACACACACACATACACACACACGTTCTCAAATAGCATAAGTAGTAGAAATAAGTTTAAGAGACCGAAGAGCGGAGCCGCCTGACACAAGCTCAATAGCTTAAAAGGGGCTCCAATCCTTTATATGATAAGTTTGTTTTTAAAAATAAAAAACATTTCATTTCATTTCATTTCATTTCATTTCATAAACAAACCTATACGAACAATGACTCACGACAAACGGTAGAATATTAAAATGTATTTACTACTGATGAATGATGTATGACACACAAGTTGATCAATATGATTAGTAGGTTCAAAGGGAGAGGTAACTGTTATACTCGAGTCAAAGACTCGTGGTAGTTGGTTTACCGTCTGCCCCAAGGCTTTGCGGGTACTATATTGAACCTCTAGCCCACTTGATGCTTATTTCCTGCCGCTTTATTCCGTCATCGTTCCACTCGTCAACAGTTTCATGCCCGTCATCTAGATGGCTGCCAACCATATTCAACTATGCGTTGCTCAAGAAACTTTCGACCTCGTATGACAAAACTGTGGAATGAACTATCGATTGCGATAGGCCACCCTCACTCTTACATAGGCCACCCTCACTCTTACCGAGGTGTCGTAAATAGCCGTGTGGTCCCGGCAGAGTAGAATAGGCCACCCTCACTCTTACCGAGGTGTCGTAAAAGGCGACTAAGGTAAAGCTGCTGGCATGATCATCAGCATCCAGAGAAGGAAAACTCTGCATTTATATCAAAACCCTCGTCAACCCGTCTGCCAAGCGTGGTGAGTATGGCAATTACCCCTCATGAGATTGAGGGAGGCCCGTGCCCCAGCAGTGGGGACTTAAATGGGCTGACGATGACGATTGCGGTATTTCCGGACCGATACAACTATTTACAACCGATACAAAAGAGCGTATTCCCTTTAAAAAAGGCCGTTAGCGCATCTGTGACTCCTTTGACGTGACAGGTGTCCATGAACGCTGGTAATTATTTACCATTGATGCATCTGTTTGTCTGCCCCCTATATCATAAAAAAATATACTATAGAATATAACATTTACAGTTAGGTCGGATAGTGCAGCTATTTATCCGCTGAATAAAATATATAATTAACAGGTTTGACCAAAAACAAGTCACTTTGAGATGAGTGGCTCCATTTCCACCTGGTTTAAACGTACCACGTTCAATATGTTCAAATCATTAGGGATCTGAGAGATTATCTAATAATATTTGTAGAGACAAGATCACCAAAGTTAGCGCTAGTAGGAAAAAGAAAAAGGTGCTTTGTTAGGGGAACTCTAGGAAGTCGTAGCAGTGGGATTAGTCGTAGCAATAACCGTAGTCGCTGTAGCAATATCCGTAGTCATCGTAGCATAGGGTTTCGTCGTTATGCTGCTTAGGCTACATTGATATATATTTTCTATATCGATGTTTTTTTTATGTCATACGTGGTAGACAAGCAGACGGATCACCTGACGGTAAGCGATTGCCGTCGCCAATGGACACCCGCGACACCAGTGCAGTCCCAAGTGCGCTGTCAACCTTCAAACTCCCCCTACCCCGGATTGTACCTCCGGTACCTTCACTCACGCAGCAAACCAAAGCACAGTGCTACTTCACGCCGGTTTTCTGTGAGGCCGTGGTATCATTCCGGTCGAGCCGGCCGATTCATGTAATTTTAAGCTAAATGATGGTTTTGTAAAGAAATAAACCACATCACGCCTTTTTTTAAGCTTAATAGATATTAATATTTTCTATTTATGCTTTTTAAACACACCGATTTAGTCTTAAATTAGGAGATTTTCTGTACTAGAACGCGTAAGTCAATTATATTTCAAATCATTTTATGTGTTTAAATTTTATTTGAGTACACCCTTAACCATTTCAGAGACTGACCAAATAAAAGAAGTATACTTATGTAACAGATAACAAAGTGTTTAAAACGAACTTACGTTTCGGTGGTTTCCAATATTGAAATTGTGGAAATTTTGACGCACCTGTTAAAGAATTTTGTTACTTTTTATTTGATTCTCCCAAGTTTCGTTTTTCTTTTCAGCAGCGAATCATTCTTTTTTGTTTAATAAAAAAACCCTAGTCACTCGCCGCAGAAGTTTGATATTTACGATTCTTGTTAAATTTCGTTTAATACGCTTTGTAAATCTTAAACAGTTTTTGGCGTAAAAACACGAATTTGAATTCGTTATTCATGTGATAGGTGGCAGACGAGCTGACGGATCAACTGGTCGCGCCCATGGACTCCCGCGACACCAGTGGAGTGGCAAGCGCGATGCCAACTAAAAACAGTATACAAATTATAATTAATGTAACGCGTATGCGTTTTGTCCCGTGTACATTAATTATTTGTATAATGCAACGCGAAAGTTTAAAATTTTACATTAGTATCAGAGAAAGCAGAAATCAGGTACAAATTTTTGCCCAACCCGGGGATCAAAGATTAGCCCGGAGTCTGAAAGTTGGCGGTCTTGTACCCCCGTGCTTCGGAAAGCACGTTAGGCCGGTGGTCCTGTGCCCGATACCTCTTCGGTCTTGTCCCATTGAAATGTGAGGCTAAGGGAATAGAGAGTGCACTTGTGTTTACGCACACACTTGAACACTATAATCCTGTGTACGTTGCTGATCGCTGTGATTGGTTGCCGTAGCCGTAATCGGTTGGAGGATATTACACACGTCCCGTTTCCCGCAAACAGGAACTTTGTGAGCTGACAAACCGCCGTCGGACTTGGACGGATTTGCCAGCATAAATTCCCTTCATTCATTGTCTCTTAAATAAATGAATCCATTTTTTACTTCCCACCACGGCCTGGGACGGGTGATCTTATTTGTTTGTGGTCCATTAATTTGATGAGAGCGTGTTTAGGGTTCCGTCCTAAAAGGGAGGGAAACCCTTTTGGGTGGGATCATGTTAATTCCATCTGGTTTATGTTGTGAAAAAGGGCACATGTTTTAATTGACCTCTAATAAGGCTGACTAGCCCAATGAAATGTTTGTTAGTGACCTTTCTGATACGCAAAGGTAGTAGTTTCGATTCCCATCTTGGATAAACATTCGAAGAACACTTTTGATTGTTCGGTGTTTGGGTGTAGCATGCGTGTTTAAGGATAATATTTAAAATTACTCTGTTGCTTGGTAAGGTAAAGACCTTATGGTCTTTGCCTTTGAAATTGTCGTTTAGCAGTACTGGCCATTTCAAATCATAATAATTATTGTTTGGCTAAGAATTCTAATTTTAAATGAATTTTATTTAAAAAATAAGGAATTCTTTTTCGAATAGCAGTTATTTGTTTATTCAAAAGCGTTACATTTACATCGCATTTCAATCTATTTTGTCATCCTTGATGCGTGCAATGATTTGAATAAATATGGATTCTGAGTGTCGTCGTGGCAGCAACGCGACATAAACGGCACGCAACATCAACGACGTTTACGGAGCTAGCACTACAAACCAACGTTTACCATTGGTTTGCTCGCTTCTGCTCTAGAAATTTTGACTTGAAAAATGAACCTCGCGGCGCCCTCTAGCTAGGTGGGGGGACGATCTGCGCAGGATGGCTGGCAAGAGCTGGATGCGAGAAGCCATGGATAGATCACAGTGGAGAGGCCTACGTCCAGCAGTGGGTTGCGATAGGCTGATGATGATGATTCAAATTGTAAAGAACCCGATATCCGTTGGATCAGATGTTAAAAAATTGCCCGGAACCCTGGATGTATGAGTCAAGCTCGTTCTTTTTTACTTTTTAACACTTTGGATTCAAGGCTGTTCTCCCTAAAGGTCGGGTTGAAGGTTTGAATGTCAGAGAGTAAGTACGAAAATGGAATTACTGCTAAGAATTCAACGTGAGGTTTTCAGAAGTCTTGCTAAACAAAGATAAATATAACAAGATTGTTACCAGTTAAATGAACGTTGGCGAAGTATGTATTATTTTTTGTCAAAGTGACAGTGGGAGAGCCACGTTTCGGCATGAATGGGCCGGCTCGACCGGAGTGGTACCTCAGCCTCATAGAAAATCGGCGTGAAGCAGCACTGGACTGTGATTCATTGCGTGAGTGAGGGTACCGGAGGCCCAATCCGGAGGAAAAGGGGTTTAAAGGTTGGCTGCGCACATGTGACTCCACGTGGTAGCGACTCATCCTTATTTGCCATAGGTTGTGGGATTGATCCACATCCTGAACAAATATTAGTGTGATAAACACGAAATTGTCAGCAAAATCGCGGTGCAAGGTGGCAGCAGTGGTGAGTGGGTCGCATTTTAAAGCGACGGCTGCGCAAAGGATCCGGGATTCGATCCCCGTGTCGGGTCCAAAAGTTCCCGGAGTCTGGAAGTCGGCGGTCATGTACCCCCTTGCCTCGGAAAGCACGTTAAGCCGTTGGTCCTGCTGCCCAATCCCTCTCCGGTCATGTCATACTGGTGTCCCATCAGAATACTGAGGGTAAGGGAATAGAGAGTGCACTTGTGTTTGCGCACACACTTGAGCATTATAATATATCCTGATGTGGCTGATCGTTGAGATTGGCCGCCGTAGCCGTAATCGTTTGGAGGATTTTATTTATTATAATTTGTGTAAAGTGTATTGCTTGGTAACACAGTAAAAGTTTGGTAACAGCAAAAGGTTTTCCTTATTTGAAATTGTGAAAACAGTTCACAAATCAAACCTAAAGGGTTATAACATCGCGTGAATGTTCAGTGACTTCTAAAAAAAGAAAAATTAAACCATACAAAAGTATCGGAGCGAGCGATGTATGGTTAACTCCTCCTATGTTTGCAATATTTCGCTAAAAATACACATCCGAATACTCCCTATTGAATACTCGTACAGTTGAAACAGCCCCGCGTAAAAAAAGAAATAAGTTAAAAAGTTTGCATCATAGAAATTCAAACCTTCAAGAAAAAAACATTAGTTTCACAGAACTACACGCGCCGGACAACGCTGTCACCGCTTCACAGTGGAAATCATTCCATCACGGACTAAAAAATTTAGCAATTCCTATTTCTGCCGCACCATCAAGAAATGGAACTCGTTGCCGGCGCATGTAATTTCTCCTTCCTACTATATGGATTCCTCAAACGAAGTGTGAAGAAGCATCTTGCGGCTAGCTATATGGCAGTCCCAATGGAGGTGTTGCCTGCCATCGCTTCCGTTGTAATTGGAACGAGGGCTCTTCTCCTGCTTACCATCGGGGTGAGGAGAGCCAATATACTGTATCAATATATAAAAAAAAAATGGTTTTTAAAGGTGGCGGCGCACTTGTTAGTTCTCTGGTGGTGCGGTTCAGTGCAATCGATCAACTCGAGATTACTTTTTTTGCCGCCCCTAAAAAGTGCCGCCAGGTCATCGATATACTACGCTCCTCTCCGGCCGTGTCACCCAGGTATCCCATCGAGCCGTACTCGATTGGAGGATATTCTTATAACGGTAACAGAATAAACTGTGAAAATTTCAACTAGTCTAGCTGTTGCGGTTCTTGAGATAGATGGTGACAGACAGACGGAAGAGAGATGTCTTAATAATATCCTGTTTTTACTTTTTGCTTATATAACCATAAAAATAGACGAGTTGGCGAGTCGGGCGGAAGAGGAAGATACCAAAATTGCCATGCGTCAAAATGATATTTGTTGGTTCTGATATCGGTAAAACAGATGCTTGAGCTACCTTCCTTGGAGTCAGATCAATGTATGTGATGTTGTGAAATATTTATTTATATTTTACCACTTTGTGTTGCCATAAACACGGTCGTGAATTCGGTTTCGTAGTAGGCTCCCAGTTTTGCGTTTTGGACGCTGCTGGATTGAATTTAATTAACCGTTGTGCAGTTGGAAACCGCTCTACTCTGGGCTGTCTGTTGGGACGGTCTTTTGGTTGGGCCTAAGTCACAGGATGTAGCGATTATTTTCTATTTATAACGTGCTTTTCAAGTAAATATGTAGAAACGCACGGGCGGAATAGACACAAAACGTTAGAAGCCTGCAGTCGCTTGCCAAGCAGAGGTCGTCGGGTCGGGTCGTTGGGTGTCGTTACGCGAATCTGGCGCTTAACCACCTGAAGAGTAAAAGTCACTTAAATAAATACGAGTAAATTGAGACCACATGACATACATTGGCCTGGTCCCAAACTAAGGTTTTCCCTTGTACTATGGAAACCAGGAACAACGAAGGTACCACAAACACCCAGACCCAACACAAATATCTGTTTCATAAACAAACATGTGTGTTGTGCGGGAATCTAACCCGCGACCGTTGCCTCTCAACCGGCGTACAAACCACTGCGCTAAACGGGTTGTCAACTTCCAGCTTGCATAGTTTTTGTGCGTGCAAACAAATTTCAATTAAAAAGTTACTTCCAAACACGATCCACCGTATGGAAGGCGCGTTCTTATCCACTCAAATTCGTATAGAATATGACTAGCGTTGGAAAATCGCTACCGCTTATATCTTGTTCCTTACGGTTGGGCCACGCAGCCAGTCTACTTACTCGTATTCTCCGTACATAAGTTATAACCCTCCTCATAGTTAAGTTACTGGCTGGATTGTGGGTCAGTGTTAGCATCTTGGGGATAAATATTGAAAAAATAAGCCCACTCTATAGTATTTTCAAAATGCTGGTACATCTTTAACATAATACTGTCGTGAATATTCTTGGGGTTTGCCAAGCAAGTTATTGTAGTTGGGACGAAACATATTCTATCTAGGATAAACTAATGAAATGACGTAATAAAAGTGTGTACTGAAAAGAGTCCTAGAAAGAAAACCTAATATAAAACGCGTAAGTGAAGGCTAGCCATGGATGAAATATATGATTAAATAAATGTAAATAATAAAAATTAAGCAGTATAGATAATTTTGAATATGAAATGATATTGACAGAAAAAAAAAGAAAATTTTCAAGGTAAACCTCAAATGATCACCTGATTGGTAAGCGATTGGCACAGCCAATGGACACCCGCGACAACAATCGAGTCACAAGTTAACATCACTTTTAACCACCGGATTTGGGCCTCCGGTACCCTCACTCACGTTGTGAAACACAGCACAGTGCTGCTACACGCCGGTTTTCTGTGAGACCGTGGTATCACTTTAGTCGAGCCGGCCCATTCATGCCGAAGCGTGGCTCCCTCACGGTTAATTGAAGGAAAACGTCTCTAATCAATGCAACCAAAATTGAATGGGGTTGACCGGAGTGATGCCACAGCCTCACAGAAAACCAGCGTGATACAGCGCACACGCTGTATTTCGTCAGGTGAGTGAGGGTCAATTCGGGGAAAAGGCGATGCACACTTGACTTCAAGGCGGTGCGACTTTGGTATTGCGGGTGTCTATGGGTGGCGATTTTCGCTTACCATGGGGTACTTCGTCAGCTCGTCTACCCCCTATCACATAAAAAAAATCATCAATAAATTGTCTCATTCTAGCGTTTAAATTTTAATTATAATTTATTTATTCTGAGGTAATCTTTGGTCATATCAATCACGTTTCCATCAGATGTCATCTAATGGCCCAATTAATGAGCCCCGATCTCAAGTCCCTTAATTAAATTATAAAAAGTCCTTTAACATCTCACAATACGGATGGCGTCCCGTAATTGGAGTGGCTGGCCCGTCACCGGGACATTACGATTCAAATCCGGGACGCAGATAACTGCGCGCAAACAATGCCTGCTTAATTGAATCCTCGCGTTTGCATCGCTGTGAGGATACTCGACACGTGCTGGATGATGGCTGCTTTGTGTTGCCAACATTAGAATAATTTTAAATGCATAAAGGGTGATACGACGTAAATCTTAAAGGATTGGTTAAATAAAATATTGTACAACTACAAATCTTTTATTTGTTACACATAGGTAGCATGATACTGGTGTTAAAAAAAAAGTGTAACACTAAGGGAGTTGCCACACTGGCAGATTGCGAGCGCCCGACGACGCAGCGAACACGTGTCGACTGCGCAGCGTTCACGCCGCGGATGCGCATCGGATGCGCGACAGATTCGTCGCGGAGATAAGTCTGAACGCCATTGTTGTTTTGAAAAACACCGGCGAATCCGTTGCGCATCCGCTGCCGCGACGTGATTGCTGCGTTGTCGCTCCGCTTTGAAAACGCTCGCAATCTGCCAGTGTGGCAACTCCCTGTCTTGCCCTTTGTAGGTGTACAAATGTAGGTAAGTTGTGCAAGCGGGAGATGGTAAGCGCGAACTCTTGTTGTTTTTTCAAATCTAGTATTTCTACCATTAGATTGGCGGTGAGGGAAAACATTGTAAGGAATTTAACCGTCCGAGAGCCACGCTTTAGCATGAATGGACCGGCTTGACCGAGTGATACCATGGCCTCACAGAAAACTGGCGTGAAATAGGACTGTGCTGTGTTTCGCTGCTTGATTGAGGGTACTGGAGGCCCAATCCTGGGGAAAGGGGGGCTTAAAAGGTTGGCAGCGTACTTGTGACTCCACTGGTGTTGCGGGTGTCCATGGGTTGCGGCAATCGCTTACTATCAGGTAATTCGTGTGCTCGTCAGTCACCTACAAACATAAAAAAAAATCCTGCACTCTTCGGATATTTATTTTTATCTAACTATGTTTACGCAGACATATTGAGAAAAGTAATACTTCTGCAAGTGTAACCATGATCTAGTTAATGCAGTTTCCCTGTCTGAGAGCTGATCCATTGTAATTGCCAGGCTTCTCAAATTCTGGTCGGTGGGCCAAATGTAACCCGCGTTCCTAAGCGACGACTCTGGACTTAACCAGGAATCTCATGACGAGAAAAATGACAAAATCACTCCCTTAAAACCGATCACTAATAAAATATTTAATAGATTATGCAATTCTTGGCGATATTTTCTTACTGGTCTCTTCTTGGTAGAAATCGACATTCCGAACCACCGTGCAGCGGTAGATGATAATATATGTACCTACTTTGACATTCACAAGTATGCTATATATACCTAAATTGAATAAATACTTTTTTATTTATATCTGTATGTAGTATAAGTACTGTTTATAATAATCGTTGGTGTACCATACTATTAATAAATAAATAAAATATATCGATTTTGATTTATCGTCAAGAGCTCGAGATAACCCTACAAACAATAATACTTCGGTTCAAGAAACAGTAAACTCGAGGTCAGCCATGTCCATCGACCTTTATTTTAATTACTTACAACCCACTAATCTTATGAGTCAATACACAGAAGACCGTCTCAGAACTTGGTTGCTAAACGGTGGAGTTAAATGTAGTGTTGCTGATCGACGATGGAATATCGGATATCGATAACAATACCTACTATCGTTAAACCAGCGGTCACTCCGCTACAGAAAATCCAAAATGGGTCACAGCCTCCATTATCGTTAATTTAATAAAAAAACATTTTTTCAATATAAAACATCGATCACCTTATTATAAATCGCGATCTCAAGTTATTACCGTACCAAAGCTCATGTCGTCCCGCTCCAATACGCAATGTGAAGAGGGGCTGACACGAATTTAGTTCCGGGACTATTCTTAGTTCGCGTTTTGTAATAAGGGGGCTAAAGTTTCTGCGGAAAAAAAAACCGTCTTCAATAACCACGAATTAAATAATAAAAATAATATTTTTAACACTTCCTTCATTTAATTTTGTAACAGTACACTCGAAAAAATGTGTTACCGAACTCGGCACCCAATACTACCTTAGTACTCGTACTAATTTTGTAATACAACATTCAATTATTCTTACGCCACAGGTCGTGGGTTCGATCCGCACCCTGGACCAACATTCGTGCGATGAACACTTGTGTTTGTTCAGTGTCTGGGTGTAATATATGTATTTAAGTACATATTTGTGTTCCTCTGTTGTCTGATATCTGTAACACAAGTCAACGTATGAGATGTTGTGAGAATTATTATTAATTAATAAAATTGCTAGGGATTTGCCGCCAACTCCAATAACATATTTTATCGAGAGTTTTGTTATAAAATCATATCAAGCCTTCCTTGAACACATATACATATTATAATGGAGAAGTTATTATAATGAAGAACGCCTGCGCTGTGTTTCGCCGTGTGAGTGAGGTTACCGGAGGCCCAATGGGAGGGAAGGGGAAAAGGTTGGCAGCGCACTTGTGACTGCACTGGTGTTGTGGGTGTCCATGGGCGGCGGAATTGCTTACCATCAGGTTATCCGTCTGCTCGTCTGCCATCGCTCATATATAAAAAAAATGAAAGCGGATCCCGGGCTCGGGAGCGACGCCGGTTGGGTAACCGGGACCAAACGCTAAGATGATGATGATCTCATCAAAACCCATAGTGCAGGGATAATCCACGGCCGCTACCGACAGGGACCGTTACTTGTTTTTTTTTTCCAACCTTATAAACCTTAGAAATCTCACCGACATAATAGGAAGGCAATTTGATGTCAATGTCTCTTATCCTAATTACTTCTATTGTTTTCTTTTTTTTTAAGACAACAAACAATCGCACACATGTAACACTATAAGTGATGTATACTAGATAACAATACTTAGTGTGAAATCACCGCTGTCTACAGATTAGGTACATACATGAGAAAAGGGCAATAGAGAATAAGCAGGTATGTACAATACAGCTTGGTTCGTATAACAAAACATAACGCGTATCGGAATCATCGCGCATCCTGAGGCCCAAGTAAAAACCTGTTACTAAACAGTAACACACATGTGACTACGGTTAAATTACCAAAGCAGCTACTAATCATTTCTTGCCTTGAGTTATGTGTAATAAAGAATAAACATCCATTTCTAATGAGAAATAATTATAAATATTTCACAACATCACATACATTGATCTGACTCCGAGATAGGTAGCTCAAGCACCTGTGTTACGGATGTCAGAATCAATTCAATTTCAATTTCAATTTATTCAGATAATAATAATTTTTACACGAATAATACATATTTAAACCTATTAGAATAAGGTCGGAGATAAATACAAATGCCTGAACTAGGCGAACCTGTTTCTCAGGCTAGAATGTTAAAACATAATAAATAATCACAAAATATTTATCTAAAAAAATACAAAGTAAAAAAAGTAAAAAAAAACAACAACTTTTATAAATTACCTACTTTAAAACAATAAGCAGTTTCTCTGTATCGTCATATGACATGTTAAGTAGAGCATCATGGAGGGTACGCTTGCATTTAGCAAAAGTAAAGGAATACAGATCTAAAGTACCGTTTAGTCTATTATATAAGAGTGGCCCTAAATATACAAAGAATCTAGAAGCGAAGTGATGTGTTTTATAAATTTTAGGGCAAACAAGATCTTTTCGTCTTTTATTAGTAATGAAAGTGCTATAAGGAAGTGCAGCATGCTGTTTAAGAACTGTGCTTAATATAAATAATTGTCGTACTGTTAATACTTTGCACTCCTTGTAGAGGAGGTTTGTAGGAAAGAGAAAAGGGCGGTGAGTTGAGACCTTAAGAATAGCTCTTTGTGCTCTCTCAAGGGTTATTAGGGAGGATTTGGCCGAACCACCCCAAGACGTAATGCAGTAAGTTAATAGTGATTGACATAAGGTAAAGTACAATTGTTTGATGATATCCATGTTTGCCACTAAACGAAGTTTTTTAAATACAAATATTAATTTACGAACTCTATTACTAAGGGCTTCAATGTGTTTTTTGAATGTCAAAGTGTCATCAATTATAATTCCTAAATACTTAATGTGGCTAGTAGGAGTTATAACTGGACAAGAACATACACGGTCCATAGGATTCTGACAACAGTGTGCAATTAATCCAGATTCAGTTAGTTCGGCATTTGTTCTTCGCATAGTGAACTTAACGTAACTCGTTTTTACAGGATTTAGTGTTAGTGATGTTGTAACCAATTATTTACAGTGTCAAAGCCTTTTTGAGCATACTCAAAGACTTGTTTATCTGACTTTGCGGAAAACAATAAAACAGTGTCATCAGCATATGCTACTATCTTCCCACATTCTAGAGTGGTGTTACATAGATCATTTATGTAAATTAAAAATAGTGTCGGGCCTAAAATGCTTCCCTGGGGAACCCCATATCCAGAGTTTGTTAGGTCAGAGCTGATAACATTGCCAATTTTCACGCATTGGGAACGATCAGTTAAATAATTTTTAAAAAGTTTAAGCTGCGTGCCTCTGATGCCTATAGCTTCGAGTTTGCTAACTAGAGTATGAGTAGAAACAGTATCAAAAGCTTTAGCTAGGTCTATAAAAATACCCATTGTTTTATTACCTTTGTCAAGTTCTTCCACCAAATAGTTAGTTAATGCATGCACAGCATCGGTAGTAGAAATTTTAGATCTAAATCCGAACTGATTTTTCGACAGAATACACTTTCTCTCTAAGTATGTAACCAGTCTGTTATTGATAATTTTTTTAAAATAAAATTACTGATATTTCTATTTGAAGGCGATCTGTATACAGCCAAAATAGCAAAATCTTTGCCAATTTTGACTAATAGTCGATTACAGTCAAGTATATCTGGTTCTTCAACAGAAATATTTAAATTATCCCTAGCATATACCACAACCCCATCGTTTTGGTGGTAATTTTCTTTGCTGCTATGCACGTTGTAACCCTGCATGGGTGGCACATTGTTATTGTTACCAAGCCATCACTCAGTTAAAACAATAATGTCACAACTGAGGTCAAGTCTTTGGCGTAAAGTGCTAAAATTATCATAATTTTTATTAATACTGCGTATATTTTGAGTTAGTATAGTAAACGGATTCTCATAAGACGACAGATGATGTTTGCAGCTCTCAACTTCACATGCCTTAGACTCAAATACAGAGAAGTTATCTAATTCGAATATCAAACTATTTATCATAACTAATTAAAACTAAGTTAATCAAAGTACTGGTTTAAAAATTTAAAATGGCGCTCCTAGGCGCCGTCATAATCTATGGAATCAATGTATCTTTTTCAGCATGGCTCTTAGCTGGACACGCTGCGTCGCCAGTTTTGTGGTTCGCTAACTTCTTATAGCGGGCGCACGTCGCGCACTTTGGCGACTCGGCTTTTTTTGTGCAAACCTTTAGTGCATGACCTACATCACCACAATGACCGCATGTGTCAACCTCCTCGCGGCACGTCTTAGCTGCGTGACCGTATTGTTGACATTTAAAACACCTAGTAACTAGTGTGTAATCTCGTACGGGACATGAAGACCAGTTAATGAAGACTCGGTCGCTTGATAACAAAGCCCTGCGGATATTTGCTGTAACTTCTATTATGAAATTGCAGGTCTCGGCGTCCTTTTTACCGGATTTATGACTAAGTTTGATTGAGCTCAAAAATGATTCCAGACTCATGCCTGGCATCTTGTCTTCAAGGTTTTGCTGGTAAATATACTTGAATACCTCGGATTCCTGCATAAATGAGGATACTCCAATGATGGTAATTTTAGGCCTACGTTTAAGGGTCTCATTCACAGTAAGGCCAGAAGTCGAAAGCTTTCCCGACTGCTTAAGCTTTTCGATATCCTCTTTCGATTGAGTGCTGATGATGACACCTCCGTTCTTTATTTTACGTAGGCCTCTTACTTGTAGCTTCATTTCTTCTGGCCTAATTATTTTTTGGACAAGAGATTTGGTATCCTCTCTCGACTTTTCCTTGTCAACCGGAAAAATTGCAACTGAGCTTAAATTATTTGGTTGAACGAAACTAGAAGCGCTTTTTTTAACCATGTCGGCAAAGGAAACAGTTCCGGTCGTGGGCTTAGACGACTTCTCAATTGTTTGTTTAAGGTCCTGAAGATGCTGCGATAGAGCGCTTTTCTCTTTCAAGGCCTGTAGGGTCATATGCACACGAACAGTATTTGATTTGAGGGATTGGTACTGCACTGCCATTTGTGATGTCCCATGTGAAACTTTACGGCACAAATTGTTAATCCGGAGTTTTTGTTCCGAGTTCATTTTCCCTTCGCTGGAAATAGCACAGACCTCACTAAGGCAGCTCTCGATAGATTGCATCCAGCTCTGAATCTCGGGGGTTGTAACCATTTCTGGGAGATCCTCGTCCTGTTTAGGGATAGGCGCGGGCGAAGGCCGGGTCGCGGGTACGGGCGCGGGCGTAGGAGTAGACGGGGGGGTGCGCTGAGTACGCCCACTTCGATTGAAGGGGCTATCCATTTTAAATTTTTATGACTATTTAACACTACATTAAGCAACACCAAGTTATCTGAGGTGATTACACACTGTACACAACTAGGTCACGAATTATGCTTGTGATTATTTATTTTGTTTTTGCACTAGACACGTCCGATGTCATTGCTGACCGCGAGACCAACGAGAATCAACAGTGGGATTACAAATATATACACATAATACTTTTCTTTTGTAAATACGTACTTATAATACATAGCAAACACCCAGACCAATACAAACAAACATGTTCATGCACACAAATGTTTGTACTGTGCGGGGATCGAACCCGCAACCCTTGTATCAGAGGTAGCGTTCACTACCACTGTTCCAATCGGGTCGTCTCAATTAAGTTACATATGAGTAAATAAGTTCACTATTATTTTTTGTTTAATTAAAAAAGAGGAATAAAATAATAATGAATCTATTGGGGGTGCCTAAGGATACACGGTTCGACCGACACTTGGCGCACATAGGTATCCCTGTTAACATACATATACATATTATATAATATATATATATATATATATATATAAAAATTGTTGGACTTTTCTATTACATTAATGTCACTGTCGTTTGCGTTTAGTATAAATAAAACGGGTTTAATTCTGTCGGCAAATAGACAAATACAATCAGTCTTAAATCTCAACCAGTAGTTAGTATTATAAACTAACCAGCTAGGGTGACCATGTCGTAGCAACGTTGGATTTTTTGTCCCTGAAGAAGCAAGCCAGAAAGAGATTCGAATACTAACCCCTCAAGATAATCGGCACAATGAACTTAGGGCCGAATGCATTCCTCCATCAAGAACAAGATAAAGTGTACTGTACCCTATTTCATAGCAAATTAATAATTTGTATTTGTAATTAATTGTACTTAAAAGCAACGAGTAGGTATCAAGTATATTAATTAGCTTTAGATGGTGGCTGTATTGTACACCCGAACCAGAGGAAGCCAGGCCCGACTCAAACTAAATTAGACATAAATATGAACCCGAATATTAATTCCTACCTTTTGACGACCCGATTGGAACAGTGGTAGTGCACGCTGCCTCTGATACAAGGGTTGCGGGTTCGATCCCCGCACAGTACAAACATTTGTGTGCACGAACATGTTTGTTTGTATTGGCCTGGGTGTTTGCTATGTATTATAAGTATATATTTACAAAAGAAAAGTATTATATGTATATATTTGTAATCCCACAGTTGATTCTGATATCCGTAACACAGGTGCTTGAGCTACCTAACTCGGAGTCAGATCAATGTATGTGATGTTGTGAAATATTCATCAAGAACAAGATAAAGTGTACTGTACCCTATTTCATAGCAAATTAATAATTTGTATTTGTAATTAATTGTACTTAAAAGCAACGAGTAGGTATCAAGTATATTAATTAGCTTTAGATGGTGGCTGTATTGTACACCCGAACCTGAGGAAGCCAGGCCCGACTCAAACTACACTAGACATAAATATGAACCCGAATATTAATTCCTATGCAAAGTCCATTATGATGGGACTTTATATACAGAACAAACACTTTCTTTCTTTAGATTATGGGAATTTGCACAGTTTTTGTAACTTTGTAGATACTTATGGTCCCCGGCAGAGTAGAATAGGCCACCCTCACTCTAACCGAGGTGTCGTAAAAGGCGACTAAGGTAAAGCTGCTGGCATAATCATCAGCACCCAGAGAAGGAAAACTCTGCATTAGTTCAAAACCCTCGCCAACCCGTCTGCCAAGCGTGGTGAGTATGGCAATCACCCCTCATGTGATTGAGGGAGGCCCGTGCCCCAGCAGTGGGGACTTAAATGGGCTGATGATGATGATGATGAGATACTTATGTCTTCTTTCAATTACGTACCAATTTAAACACATAAAATAAACAGGAACATTTTTAAATAGTGCAGGGATAATCCACGGCCGTTACCGATAGGGACCGTAACTTGTTTCTTTTTTCCAACCTTAGAAACACAAATCTCACCGACATAATAGGAAGGCAATTTGATGTCAATGTCTCTTGTCCTAATTACTTCTATTGTTGGACTTTTCTATTACCTTAATGTCACTGTCGTTTGCGTTTAGTATAAATAAAACGGCTTTAATTCTGTCGGCAAATAGACAAACACAATCAGGGTTTTAAATCTCAACCAGTAGTTAGTATAATTAAACTAACCAGGTAGGGTGACCATGTCGTAGCAACGTTGGAGTTTTTGTCCCTGAAGAAGCAAGCCAGAAAGAGAGTCGAATACTAACCCCTCAAGATAGTCGGCGTAATGAACTTCGGGTCGAATGCATTCCTCCATCAAGAACAACATAAAGTGTACTGTACCCTATTTAATAGCAAATAAATAATTTGTGTTTGTACTTGAAAGCAAGTATATTACTTAGCTTTAGATGGCTGTATTGTACACCCGAACGAGAGGAAGCCAGGTCCGACTAAAACTACACTAGACATAAATATGAACCCGAATATTAATTCCTATGCAAAGTCCATTATGATGGGACTTAAATACAGAACAAACACTTTCATTCTTTAGATTATGGAAATTTGCACAGTTTTTGTAACTTTGTAGATACTTATGTCTTCTTTCAATTACGTACCAATTTAAACACATAAAATAAATAGACACATTTTTAAATACAATTTACTAAAAGTTCATCTTCGTCCAACCTCTCGAGGTGGCCAAGCCAGCGAAGACGGTGCGCCTTAGTCTCGCTGATGATGTTGGGTGTGTTCACAATCTCTTCTATCTAGGGCTGACCCGTGGGCCGGCGCCCAGTTGGCCGACCTAGGTACGCTGGAAGGACGTCGTCGAGATTGAACTGCGCGTGCCCCTGGTCTGGCAAGAAGTGGCGCAGGATCGACCGAAGTGGCGATCTCTTTTTTTGGAGGCCAAGACTCTATTTGGGTCGCTGAGCCAACGGAGAAGGAAGTTCATCATCGATACAGGCCGACGCGACGCTCAGGTGAAGGTCGCGGGTATCCCTTTGATGCGGGCGGCACAGGACCAATCTGTATGGAGCACATTGGGAGAGGCATCTAGCAGTGGACGTCTATTGGCTATAATGATAATGATTACAGGTGGGTAAATAAATAAAAATCTTTTTTACCCACACGTATTGACTCCCTACAACGAAGCTCAAGTCCGTAAGGTAAGCAAATTGGTTTCATTTGTGTAATTGGACATCTGATGTTTTTGATCATTACGTCGCCAGGCTATGTGGACTGAGTCTCAGCATGTTTTGTTCTGATAGTTGTTCTGTAGCTAAGCTAAGTAAGTACAGCTGAACCATCCGAACTCGGAAGTTAAGCTTATTACATATCATACGTTAAATAAATTGATTAGAATAAGATTTCATGTAAATATGGAAACGAACTCGTCACAATATAGTTTGATAATGTGAAATGAAAGTTCTGTTTTCCTCTTCCAATCCCAAAGGTCATTTAGTTTCGGGAACCCCTTTTTGCCCAGTGTGACGAACCAGAATTGCGTGGCGGGCTTAGAAAGTTATTATCACATTATTTCGTTTTTAATGTGTCTACTTAGGGCCGATTTCACCGTCGAAATTGAACGCGATCAACGCTTAAACGCGATCAACGCTTAAACGCGATCAATGCGAGCGAAAACAAAGGAACGGAACTCAGTTTAGCGCGTAAACCGAGTTCAAGTGAATTGATCGCGTTCAATTTCAACGGTGAAATCGGCCCTTAGTTTCACATCAGAATCCTAATATCGGGATTTTCGATATGAAAAAACCATGGCGGATGTCGCATGAAAACCACAAAAAAAGATGTTTTAGTGATATATATATATATGTAATAATGTCCTCCAAACCGATATTTCGGCCATGGCGGCCAATCTCAGCGATCAACCATCGACGCATGACATATAATAGTGCACAAGTATTTGCGCAGACACAAGTGCACTCTCTATTCCCTTACCTTCTTATTTCGATGGAACACTAGTGACACGACCGAAGAGGGATTAGGCGCAGGGCTAACGGCTTAACGTGCTTTCCGAGGCACGGGGGTATAAGACCGCCAACTTCCAGACTCCTGGCTAACACTGAGAATTTTTTAACAGAAAAACTCTGGTGAAAATTTTGGCCCTACCCGGGGATCGAACCCGGGACCCTAGGCGCAACCGTCGCTTTAAATTGCGCCACCGAGGCATAGAGATGTGATGTGATGACAAAATATCATAGCCCGAGAATTGGGTTCTAGAAATAAAATAATAATATAGTAGTAGAGAATAAAAAACCAATTACTTACGTTAATATTTTTGTCAAAAAATCAGCATAGAAAGAATAATACTTTACGGATCGTTTAAGTATTACTAGGGTAACCAAACAAAAACCATTGGTAGTAGGTACTCTACAAGTTTCAAACATAATTAGGCGTACAGCTGCAGCCCTGTCAAACAACAAAACTCGATTTTCACCCGTATAGAAATTTCCCTAAATGAGTCCCAACTTCAAACTGCAACATTTAACATTCTTCCAAAATGCATGAAACCAAACGCATTAATATCAAGAGCACTCGCTCCCTAGTTACTAATTTCGTAAACAGCTCACCATGTTAAAGTCAGCAACGCCGCACGGCATCTAACTTGCCGCTAGTGATGTAATATGAAGAATGACGCGAAATTACCGGTAAAACCGTTATTTGGTTTTGATGCAGTGATGGACGCAGAAATATTCGCGTACGTGGCAATCTTCATGTCTGTGACATAAGAAACAAACTGGAGGAGTGCCGCCTTTGCTAGTCATAGCTACGTCTTACGGAAACCGGAAAGCATAATTTACCACCGGTTCTCCACACTCTATTACTTATTTATTATTCAACCTTTAATGTAAAAATTACATAAATGTCCTACAAAACATTTTTCCACGATATTGACTACGAAATCATAATATAATTTAGACAATGCCTACTTATTAAAATTACAGAAAATATAAAAATACAAGCAAAGAATTATTCGGCTACCAGCTAAAGATCCAACATCTTTTTAAGTGATAGGTAGCAGACGAGCAGACGGATCACCTGATGGTAAGGACCCTCGCATTAATTGACTGCAGGATCGATTGAGTCTTGACATACTTACTCATATAAGTATTCTAAATAAACTTATAGAAAATATTTTTCAATTATAAACTTTTGTTGAGAAATATGTATAATATAACAAATAACATACCTAACTAGTTTTAACGTTATATTTGACAAACTTTGGTGGTCAGATTTTTGCTTATCTTTTTTAGCCAAATTAAAACTTCAAATATATTACAGATTCAAACTACTTTGCTGGTATGAAAACTTATTTCATTTACTCTGGTGGTATTTATAAAATTTATTTTTTTTTTACCAAAATAATAAACAATTGGAATATTTCTATCGAAAGCTCGTATAAAATAGAGAAAAAATGTATCGTGCATACCTATACCTATGTAAGCTTGATTGAAATGGCTGGTTTTTGTGTCAACAGAATTTAAAAAATAAAGTTTTCGGGCATACCTACACAGAATGATATCAAAACAAATTTGGTCCAAGTGGATAACTATGAGTTTTTGTACCCGAATATTGTTGGCTTTAAAAATGAACGTCGATACTTTTTAACTGATTTTTTGGGTAAGTTGTAGTAATCATATTAACTTCTTGTTGAGTTTCGGTTATTGAGTTTAAAGATTCTTATCTTATCGAAGTTTCTAACGCCATAATGTTAAAAATCGAGTGAATAGAGTGGGAGAGCCACACTTCGACATGAATGGGCCGACTCGACCGGACTTATACCACGGACTCACAGAAACCCGGCGTGAAGCAGCACTGTGCTGCGTGAGTGATGGTACTGGAGGCCCAATCCGGGGGAAAGGGGGATTGGGGGAAAAGTTGGCAACACACTTGTGACTATACTGGTGTCACCGGTGTCATATCTTACCATCATGTGCTCGTCAAGTATCACACATAAAAAAAAAGAATTGGCTACTTCTGTGTAGATTAGCTCTACCTTACGATGTTTTTAACCAGGGTTCAATGTGTAGCCTAATGATGATAAATAAATAAACAAATATCGTCGTTCAAAAAATTAAAAAAAACCTTATTTCGGCATTTTTGTTCCACAATTTTTTTGCAAGCCTAAGTGGGGTGAAATAATGTATGAGAATGGAGGTCAATGAGTTGTAAGTCTTGCTGTAGCATTAGTGCGCTTTTAAACTTCTTTAGTATATACAAGCATGCATTATACCATTTATTAAATATCCATGCAACATTTGTGCATGGTTTTTTAATAAATGGTATAATGGTATAATATTTGGTGAGTGGTTGTAACCCCGAAATTGTTTAAAATAGATCCAGTTTAGTAGTTAAAAATTAAAATCTATTGGCGTCGCTAGTGTCACCTTAATCAACTTCTTCGCTAAAATGCTAGATAATTCTAGATAATTTGTAAAGAACTATATTTCGATTGTGTTTCTAGCAAATAAAAAGTTTTATTTATTTAGACGTCACATACCACCTGTGCGTCTATACTCGCACTCGTGGGGTGCGAGTATAGACGCAAATAGTGTGCGAGCGAGAAGTAAATAGATGCGCCGCCATTTCTGATCCCATACTTTATCCGCACAGGTTGTACTTATGTCACATACACGTAAAAGGATCGGCATAAAAACATTACAAATAAGGAAAAAAACATTAGTATGAAATAAGGATAATAAGGAGTATTTAATATTGTCTTAGTTATTCTTCGCTCTTTCACATTTAACCGGTAATTACCGATTACCCGCTTTTCTCCATTTAAGGTGACATCACACGCCCCAACTTGCTACGGCTAATTATTAACAGTTTTCGCTGAGTCGTCGACCGCGAGATTTCGAGTATAACAACGTTGCGGTTCGGCATACACATACGTTTATATATTTAATGGCGCCTGTCTGACTTCGTCTAAGAGAATCCTAAAATTAGTCGGCTACAATATGAGTTCATGAGTTTGAAGACTTAAACTGATGTTATTTCTGTAATATTTGCTATCGTATTTTGATACGTGGTCGTTGCGAAATGCTAATCGTAAGTTTTGGTTTTGATTTGGCTAATATTAAAGCAGACAAGATAGAGAAAACTTGTTTTAAAATTATATTATAAACTGGCCCGAATGGCATGTTTTCAATCAATCAATCAAACATTTATTGCTTCAGTTACATGTATTACAATCATACAAACGTAACCTGCCGTACGGCATACAATATTGCACATTAATATTTACCTATGAATTTAATACATAATAAGATATAATATTATATTGATTTTAAGAAATTAAGTTGAATTAAATTCAGTCTTAACATATAAAAAAATGAGATCATAATTAAAATTAATACTTGCATTGAAATAATACCTGTTATCTCATTAAAATACAATAAAATAGAATTATATTTGGTTTGATAGTGACTTTTTTTTGTCGCTGGGGAATGCCTCCTTATGCATACCTTCCTGCCGGGGGGCAGGTGGGTTATGTCGGGCTCTCCCCTGACGGGGGCTTCTCCCAACGAGAAACCGGCCAGAGGCATACCGACTAAGCCCCAGCGCCGCTCCTTCATCGCCAGAGCGGGGAGGGGTCATGAGTACAAGTTAAAGAACCTTACTTCACGTCCCTCCCAGGCGGAGAGCCCACTAACACTGCGGGCCCCACACACCCTCCCCCAGTCAAGCTGGGCGACGTTTGATAGTGATACTGCCTCCCGCTCCAATTCTGGACATAAATTGGGTTGATAGGTTTGACGTTGATAATTTTGATCAGTGTCTGAGTCTTAAAATATCTGGTAAAGAATAACCCCAGGTCATGCAAGCTAACAAATTGACCACAATCGATGCAAAAGACCGTACTAAGTAGAGAAATCAGAGCAGGAATGCGGATACTGGGCTCCCAAGCGACAGCTTGGGCTGCAACCTGGTCAAAACCCTGAGATATGCTGATAGAATAACCCTCGGTGTGGCCCCCGGCAGAGTAGAATAGGCCACCCTCGCTCTTACCGAGGTGTCGTAAAAGGCGACTAAGGTAAAGCTGCTAGCATGATCATCAGCACTCAGAGAAGGAAAACTCTGCATTTATATCAAAACCCTCGCCAACCCGTCTGCCAAGCGTGGTGAGTATGGCAATTACCCCTTATGTGATTGAGGGAGGCCTGTACCCCAGCAGTGGGGACTTAAATGGGCTGATGATGATGATGAACCCTCGGTGGCACATTATCTGCGCTTGGAGTCCCAGTTGCGATTCTCGGATCGGACTATGTACCTGAGTATTTCACAGTGTCAGCACGGAGTCTGGAAGTCGGTGGATTGAAAATCAGTTACCAGCTACGGTTTTTCAGAACAGATACGACTTGGTGATCTTCATGAAAATAGCTTTTTCTTCCTTAAGAGCCAGCAACGCATCTGAGATGCCACTTCTATTGCAGATGTCTATTGACGGCGGTAATCACTTATCATCTGGTAAGCCGTTTGCTTCTTTATGAGCTAGAATGTAAAAAAAAACAACTCCCATACCTCTCAAAGCATGTTAAGCCTGAGGGCCTAATTTAAAGTAGACGTTACGACCAAGCCGGAGTTTCCCTCTCTTTCACACGCGCTGTGTGTCTTCTTTGTTTGGATGCGTCAAGTATATTCTTGTTCGTAAAGGGACGGTTTTAAATAAAACCTGGTTAGTTACGTTCAGCTACGTAAGTTGTCTTCAGTAGTGTCAAACTGGTATCCCATCAAAATATGAGGGTAAGGGAACAAAGAGTTCACTTGAGTTTTTGCACAAGCTTATGCAATTTAAATTTCATTGTTATTTCATGTTATGTAGGTATTTTATTTCAATTAATTTTCGGCCGTTGGGGCGGAAAGGTCCTCGAGTGGAGGCCACTTACAGGAAGTCGCAGACGTGGCAGGCCCACCACAACGTGGACCGACGATCTGGTGAAAATCGCGGGAATCCATTGGATGCGGGCGGCACAGGACCGATCTGTGTGGAGAACATTGGGGGAGGCCTATGTCCAGCAGTGGACGTCTATTGGCTGAAATGATGATGATGAATTTTCAAATTTAATTCATGACACTTTAGAGTACTAACAACTTTAGGTTAAGCTGTACTAATATTAATTATTTATAAATTAATATTATAGATCAAAGTTATCTGAAATAAAATCATTTTATTTTATTTTATTTTTACTATGCTATATCCTAGTACATGACCGTAGCTGAATCAATAGGAGGATTATGGGTTCGGTCCCTATATATAATTTTGACAACGTAGTGCCATTAGCCCATTACCTAATTAGCGGTTTGGTCATGGAACTCATCAGCTTAGTGCTTCGGGGAAAATTAATAACGTAGCTAAATCTATGGCTTTTAGTGCCAGGCGCTGTGAATTCTACTTTGGAAGCAGTGTTAAAATGACGGGTAGGGCACACTAGCGACGCCAATTGATTTAATTTTTAACTACTAAACCGGATCTATTTTTAACAATTTCGGGATTACAAACTCTCATCATCATCATCATCATCAGCCCATTTAAGTCACCACTGCTGGGGCACGGGCCTCCCTCAACCACATGAGGGGAATTGCCATACTCACCACGCTTGGCAGACGGGTTGGCGAGGGTTTTGATATAAATGCAGAGTTTTCCTTCTTTGGGTGCTGATGATCATGCCAGCAGCTTTACCTTAGTCGCCTTTTACGACACCTCGGTAAGAGTACAAACTCTCGGCAAACACTTATACTATTTATTTAATAATCATGCACAAAAATTGGGTCCGTTTTTGTACGCGAAAAATTGATTAACGCCAAAAGTGGCCGCTTTTGGCGGTAATGTTATATTATTTATTTTATTTTATTTTATTTATAATATACACACAACACGTTACAATCATAAATAAACAAAGTGAGAAAAATGAAGTGCAGTTTTGAACCAGATCGCAATCCAAAAACCACATTGTTATTACATAAAAAAAAGAATAATTGAATTACTTAGGTTTGTCGCAATAGCCGTAAATAACAATATGACAAACCAAATTTTTTTTTTTTAAAAACGGATTCAACATTTGTGCATGGTTATTTAATAAATAGTATAACTGTTTTACCGAGAGGTTGTAACCCCGAAATTGTTTAAAATAGATCCGGTTTAGTAGGTTAAAATTAAAATCTATTGGCATCCCGTTGGCTTAAGCAAGAAATATTTTTGTAAAATAACTAACTAATTGAATAAATATTCTGGCCGCTTACAATGAGCCGCTTAAGAAGGCTCAAAGTCTCCCAGAGAGCAATGGAAAGGACTATACATGGAGTCTCCCTGCGTGATCGTGTCAGAAATGACGAGACTCGCAAGAGAACCAAGGTCGAAGACATAGCCCAAAGAATTGCATGCCACAAGTGACAATGGGCACAGGGCACATTGCGAGAAGATCAGACGGCCGATGGGGCAGAGGTCTTCGAGTGGAGGCCGCAAATAGGAGGTCCAACTTGTGGCAAGCTGCCCACAAAGTGGAGCGATTAAAAAGATCGCGGGAATCCCGTGAATGCGGGAGTCACAGGACCGATCTGTGTGGAGATCATTGGGGGAGACCTATGTCCAGCAGTGGACGTTTCTTGGCTGAAATGATGATGATGATGAATTGTAAAATTTAATGAGAGGTATTAATTATTAAGAAGAGCGATGGTAGCTCAATGGTTCAAAACTCGCCTTCCATACTCGATTCCGGATTCGAATCCAAGCATGCACCTCTAGATTTTTCAAATATATATGTATATTTCTACCATTAGCTTGGAGGTGAGAAAAAACATTGTCAAGAAATCTGCACGTTTTTGATATTCTGAAACGTGTAACCATGATTCAGTTGATCTGGTTCCCTTGTTAAAGAGTTGCGAAGGTTAAATGGCAGTCGCTTCATTGTAATTACAATGAAGTCGCTTTATTTAATTACAATGAAGCGACTAATTACTTATTCTGGTAATTACTAGACTCCCAAAATCAAGAATCATTGTCCAAGCGTACCCCGGCTTCAGAGTCACAGTTTTGGGCGCAACTGCGAATTACACGATAAGGTAAGGATTGACTTTTAAGCCGTGTGGTCCCCGGCAGAGTAGAATAGGCCACCCTCACTCTTACCGAGGTGTCGTAAAAGGCGACTAAGGTAAAGCTGCTGGCATGATCATCAGCACCCTGAGAAGGAAAACTCTGCATTTATATCAAAACCCTCGCCAACCCGACTGCCAAGCGTGGTGAGTATGGCAATTACCCCTCATGTGATTGAGGGAGACCCGTGCCCCATCAGTGGGGACTTAAATGGGCTGACGATGATGATGATGATGACTTTTAAGTACAGAAACTATTTTATATGGATTGTCTTATCTATATGTATTCATACCCCTTTGAACATAAACTACTATTAAAAATAATTAAAAAAGAAAACAAAAACCTTTACGGTATTATTAAAACACGGTTTTGCAATAACAGATTCCAATCCGCACATGGGACGGATCTATCGAATTTTTCCCTAAACCCATAACATGATGCAAACACTGCGTATTATGCAAAGTCCGAAGCAAGTTAGAGCTGTCTGGATATCGATAGGTTCATTTATCGATAATGTGATTAAAGTGGGAGCGCCACGCTTCGGCTCCGCTTGACCGGAGTACCGGAGCTTCGCCGGGTGAGTGAAGGTTCTGGAGGCTCAACGGACGAAGGGGCTTTCCCCTTACGTTACGAGCCTTTGCTCGTTACGATAATACGTCTTTTTTTACATTATGGCAGACAAACGAGCAGACGGCTCACGTGATGGTAAGTGATTACCGCCGCCCATGGACATCTGCGACACACGGGGAATCACAGATGAGATGCTGCTGAAAATAATTTCACTGCTGGATATTATGTAACAGTACAATAATTTTACAATTATTTGGATAGGCAAAGAATTGTTAATAATTGTTTATATAGTGCGAGCTAGCGTTTAGTGAGCCTGCCGAGTACTTGCACTGCAGTAACTGGCACTGTTTGGACATCACTTACGAATAACTCGTACTAAATAGGTCGCCTGACAAGATTAGTATTGACTAGGCAGCAGCTCGCACGGTGTTAACCAGTCTCAACATTATCGATAACACCAATGAACCAATTACCCAACCCAAAACTATAACATGATGCAAAAACTACGTACCTATTATGCAAAGTCCGAAGCAGATACCCAAATATCTCGACGAAACCCAAGAATAGTCCAAATAAATGTAATCGTACCCCACACAATGATCATTTGAATAGGAATCGAGCTGATTTCGGTAACGCCGCCCTTGCGCTAACATTTATGTCCTGGTGTACCTCTCAATATGGACTAGGGTTGTGACAGGAAAAACCGGTAAAAATATAGTAATCGATGTTTGTAATGTTAGCGAAAAAATAATACAACGAATTTTTGAAGAGCTGCCGAGGTTCCAATGCTATGCCCAGGGCGGCCATTCTAAGTCGATAAGTAGCTATGACATACCAATGAGGTTGCTATGGCATATCCATAGACATACGCACTGACTTAAGCGGCAGCGGTTTCGCGATTTTCACGATTTTATTGGCAAATTCAGGGAGGTATTCTTGCAATATTTTTTCTTTTCGGAAGGGATGAAAAATTATATGGAAATAATAAATGAAAAGTTATTAAGATAGATTTGAAAAAAAAAACCTGTAAAGCTTAAGTGACAAAATTCCGTTTGTTAGTTACTTATATCCCTTTTATGAATATTGATTGAGAATCATAATGCAACCAAATAGATCTATTTTTTTTACAATATTGCACTTAAACAGTACAGCGACCGTGGGAGAGCCACGCTTTGGCATGAATGGGCCGGCTCGACCGGAGTGATACCACGGCCTCACAGAAAACCGGCAAGAAGCAGCACTGTGCTGTGTTTAGCTGCGTGAGTGAGGGTACCGGAGGCCAATACGGGGGAAAGGGGGGTTTCAAGGTTGGCAGCGCACTTGTGACTCCACTGGTGTCGCGGGTGTCCATAGGCGGCGGCAATCTGTTCGTCTGCCACCTGTCGCATAAAAAAGTATTGTTAGGTACTTTACATCCAGCATGTAAGAACCAAATAGATTTATTAAAAACCTATTCTTTCAAATCAGTTTTTTCGCTTTTGGATATTTTTTCACACCCCTACGTATAGTTGAATTGGTATCCCTGCCTGAAGCTATAATACGAAATGTTTACGACAATCGTATAATATGCTAGTTTCGCGACTATATCGCACCTTTTCCGCTGTTATACGCTTTTTATTTGTCCGGGATTGTTCTGTTATACGTCATAATTTAACGTGTTATACACGCATTTTATTTCAGGGCTGTAGTTGTATTGTGACTTTCATGGGAAAATGATTGTTAGAGTAAAGATTTCAAATCACAAAATTGGTTGTCACCTTAGATAAAATTAAAATAGTGGAAGATACGGCACGTCCCTTCAATTAGACAACTGAAAACGGACTTTTTTTGACATATGCTCGAAGGTGTCATCAAACGTACTACACGCATCCTACGTCAGTGTACGTGAAATTAGGCGAAGGGGCCTATGAATTTGCGGCCCATGAGGTAGAAACGTGTCACCTATTTTCCGCTATTTGTTTTAATCTAAGGTTGTCACAAAACTTTCCGATGTCGCATAGTGCTGTGACCTAATGCATGTTGCAGGCTCAATTGCAGGTCGGGTCAATTTAAGGTTACGGGTAAGACACACTAGCGAAGCCAATCGATTTTAATTTTTAGCTACTAACCGGATCTATTTTAAACAATTTCGGGGTTGTATTCCGAGAGGTTGTATTCCCGAAATTGTTTAAAATAGAACCGGATTAGTAGCTAAAAATTAAAATCGATTGGCGTCGCTAGTGTGCCCTACTCGTCACCTTAAGAAACGAACTTTTGAAGTTGACACGGTTCTGTGAGAGGAACCTGATATTTTTTTATGTGATAGGTAAGATAGTAAAAAAAGTTTTTTTTATTATTTTAACTGGGCTGCTATGAAGGTCCTAATCAGACTAGGTGGCTTACAACGAACCCGTCCCGTAACGAATGAGAATATACCTTCACATTCAAACAAAGGAGAGGAATTCTGATTCAGTCATAACTTCCGGTTCGGTTTTAGGCTGCCATCATGCTGTCAGTAACACTGCTACATTTCAGTCTCGAACCCTATACTTTTCAGAAAGTGTATTATTTGTTTGAGACCGAGATCCCTAACTTCATGGGTTTTCATCGTCAGCCCATTCAAGTCCCCACTGCTGGGGCACGGGCCTCCCTCAATCACATGAGGGGCAATTGCCATACTCACCACGCTTGGCAGACGGGTTGGCGATGGTTTTGATAAAAATGCAGAGTTTTCCTTCTCTGGGTGCTGATGATCATGCCAGCAGCTTTACCTTAGTCGCCTTTTACGACACCTCGGTAAGAGTGAGGGTGGCCTATTCTACTCTGCCGGGGACCACACGGCTCATGGGTTTTAGTTTGTGCTTTCTCAGATGCATCTTGTTTTTTATTTAGGCAATATTCCCAATTTTTAGTTTAGTTATGATAATGAAGGTTGGTTGGAAGGTGGTGGAAGGTTTTGGAACAGTGGTAGTGAACGCTGCCTCTGGTGCAAGGGTTGCGGGTTCGATCCCCGCACAGTACAAACATTTGTGTGCATGAACATATCTGTTTGTATTGATCTGGGCGTTATCTATATATTATAAGTATGTATTTACAAAAAAAAAGTATTATATGTATATATTCGTAATCCCACTGTTAATTCTGATATAGGTAACACACGTGCTTGAGCTACCTATCTCGGAGTCAGATCAATGTATGTGATGTTGTGAAATATATTTATAAAAAAAAATACTGATTGTCAGAGAAAATACGTTACGGGACACTACACACGAAGATATACACATGGGACGAAGACAAAAGATACAATTTTAAAGTCTTTTAAAAATGGAGGCTGGAGAATTGCCTCCATCTTTTAAAGACTTTCAACATAGTATGGAGATAATGATTTACTGGAGTGCAACGTTAACATTATTATTGCCGGCACCTTTTCAAAGCTTTCGTTTTACACTATAAAATACGTAGTTAAAGTTTTACAACCTGCATGTACAAAATAAAAGTCCTATTGCATCGGACTACACTTCCAACTGCAATCGAAATCCTCTAAAATTGAATTCACGATCACGCCAGTGCCTCGACGAACCACTGAATAGGGGCTGAATCAATTTTGTTACGGCTTTCGTTTTAACCAACACGCATATTTCCGCGGATAGGTTTCGGACAGGATGGAGCAGATAGATTGAAAGCCGTTCAAATGCAAGTGGATGACTAGTCTTGAAGAAAACAAATGTATAGTTCATTCATCACAAAAATAATATTGTGCAAGTTTTCACTTCTTATCAAATATAATGAAGTCATCATCATCATCATCAGCCCATTTAAGTCCCCATTGCTGGGGCACGGGCCTCCCTCAATCACATGAGGGGTAATTGCCATACTCACCACGCTTGGCAGACGGGTTGGCGAGGGTTTTGATATAAATGCAGAGTTTTCCTTCTCTGGGTGCTGATGATGATGTCAGCAGCTTTACCTTAGTCGCCTTTTACGACACCTCGGTAAGAGTGAGGGTGGCCTATTCAACTCTGCCGGGGACCACACGGCTTAATATAATGAAGTAGGTACTGTATAAGTTACCTTTATCTTGCGACTGTCAAAATAATTATATATATCTAAATGACATTAAAAGATACCAAGGCATACGCATTAGCATCTTCCTACCATCAAGTGAGCCCTCTGCTCTTGTGTCTGTCATAATGTAAATGATAAAGATTCATGGACATGTTGATCTCTTCGCCTGTCCTCTAATGTATAATTCATTTCATAATTTTACTTTGACGATTTATCTTAACGATGTTGATTATATGCATACATTGTATATCATTGACAGTGACAGTAGTCACTGTAATCTTAATTTGTATAAGAATGAAACTTTTTATTACCATATTATTTAAAAAGAGTAACTACTGAGTTTCTTGCTGATTCTTCTCGGTAGAAATTGACATTCCGAATCAGTAGTAGATTACATAATATTTGACATTCATAAATGTTCTGTATGGACTTAAATTGAATTAAGAATTTTCTGATTTTGATTTTGACTCATCATCATCATCATCATCATCAGCCCATCGTAGTCCACTGCTGGACGTAGGCCTCTCCAATTGTTCGCCACTGTGATCTATCCATGGCTTCTCGCATCCAGCTCTTGCCAGCCATCCTGCGCAGATCGTCCCCCCACCTAGCCAGAGGGCGCCCTACATTACGTTTGCCAAGACGCGGTCTCCACTCCAGAACTCGTTTACCCCATCGGTTGTCGGTTCTGCGGCTAATATGGCCAGCCCACTGCCACTTAAGCTTGCTAATCCGGTGAGCAATGTCGATAACTTTGGTTCTCTGCCGGATCACCTCATTTCGGATTCGATCTCGGAGAGAGACGCCGAGCATTGCTCGTTCCATAGCCCGACCTTTAACTTGTGGACCAGCCGTACCGTAAGTGTCCACGTTTCGGCTCCGTATGTCATGACGGGTAGGACGCACTGATTGAAGACTTTCGTCTTTAGGCACTGTGGTATCGACGATACGAAGACACGACGTAGTTTTCCAAATGCTGCCCAACCTAACTGGATTCTCCTATTCACCTCACCCTCGAGGTTGTTTTTACCCAATTGCAAAGTCTGCCCGAGGTATACGTATTTTTGAACAACTTCGAGGACGGCACCGTGAATTGCAATCGGTGGTTGATTTTGACTACGATTAGATTAACGGTCACCATGATAAGAAGTAGTAGAAAGATTCTACTCATTGCGCCAAAAGGCTTCTTGCTCAAGAGAAAAACAAAAAATAAGGGGCAGACAAGCATACCGGTCACCTGATTGATTTGGGAAGCCATCGCCACCCACGGACACCTGCAACATCAAAAGAATTTTTAGAATGGAATATGATCTTTTAGAATTGATGAAGTGTCATCTCGTCTTTTGTCCAAATTTGACCTCCTCACGTCTTCAAACTTTTGCACCTTTTGATGGACGAGAGTTTCCCCAGTGAGCGGGCTATATATACCGCATATTTTCAGTGTTTACTTCTGAAAATCCTCGTATCTGAGGTACTGACCACCGCGTTTCCGCTTGCCGTACTGGAGCTCTGAATAGAAGATGCGTTTCGCCACTCGCTCTTCTGGCATTCGCGAGACATGTCCATTCCACCGAAGTTATCGTCGCATGAGATATGACTCGATACCACCGAAATTAGCTCTTCTGTCACTACGGAGCACTTCGGTCCGCAGAGCAAATGTCGGTCCGCACATGGTCGGACTAGCGAATTTTCATAATGTTACGCAGGCATTTCAGATGGAGTATGATCAAAGGGTTAAATGTTAATGGAAACGACTCTTCTGGCGCTCCTCTATTAATGGGAGTGCCCCAAGGCTCAATATTGGGGCCTTTGTTGTTCTTAATATACGTAAATGACCTTCTATACTTTACGAAAGATCTATGTGAGATAGTGTTATTTGCTGACGACACTTCCTTGATTTTTAAGGTTGATAGATATAAAAAATCAATTGACGACGTAAATGATACTCTCTCACAGGTATTGCACTGGTTTACGACCAACAATTTACTTCTTAACTCAAAGAAAACTAAATGTGTAAAATTCACCATGCCAAATATAAGGCAGGTCGATACAAGTATTAAGATGAACAATGAATCTATTCAAATCATTAATTCCACAGTTTTTCTCGGTATAACTATAGATGCGAAATTGCAGTGGAGTCCCCATATTGCTGCCTTGGCAGGAAGACTAAGTTCCGCTGCATATGCAGTAAGAAAAATTAGGCGTCTGACTGATATCGAAACGGCAAGACTGGTCTATTTCAGCTATTTCCACAGTGTGATGTCATATGGTCTACTGTTGTGGGGGTCTGCTGCTGACATACAAACTATTTTTGTATTACAGAAAAGGGCCATCCGCGCTATATATACAGCCTTAGATCACATGTCTCACAGGGAAATATTTAAAGAAATAAATATTTTAACCGTGGCTTCCCAATTTATCCTCGACTGCATTATGTATGTACGTAAGAACTTGCACACTTTTCCAAAAAAGTCCGATAGTCATAGTTTTAACACCAGAAATAAACATAGGCTTGCCGTCCCGGTCCTCAGACTTCATAAAATCGGTAATTCGTTTGTTGGCTTAAGTATTAAGATATTTAATAAGCTACCACAAAATGTCATTAACCTATCACTGGATAAGTTTAAGTCTCATATTAAAACCTGCCTAATGAAGAAAGGTTACTATAGTGTACAAGACTATTTAAATGATAAGGATTCTTGGTCAAGTTAATTGATTAATATTTTGAGTTGTTATTCATATTAGTCTATTAACTTTCATAATTGTATTTTTTTTTCTCGATTGAAACTCTGTAACATCATCAATATTTGAAAAGAGTAACTACTGAGTTTCTTGATGGTGTCTTCTCAGTAGAAATCGACATTCTGAACCAGCGGTAGATATTATGTACCTATTTTGACATTCATAAGTGTTCTGTGTGGACCTAAATTGAATAAAGAATTTTTTATCTTTATCTTATCTTTATCTTTTTATCTTTAATCTTGACAGTAACAATAATGTCCATAATTGCTAAACGTAGCTACTAAAAGTAGCCACACACCTCTACACACAATTATGAAGATTATTGTTACTTGTAGAAATTATAACATAAGTAAGTTCAAAAAAATGTTAATTATTTCCTTAAAGTATTTGTTGCTTACTTTTTTAAGAAGTCTCTCCTATTTGCTACAATCAATATTAATCACTTGGCGGTGCTAGGATCGTCGCGGTGTCGCATTAATAAAACCAACAAGTATTTTTATTATTCAATTCAATTGAATTCAAATAGATTATTGCGCTACATCTATCTACATCGCAACAAAAGAACAGTATTACCAGAAGCAAAAACCGGAACGCAACATCGTAAAAGCTAACGAGCAAACTCCTTGGATCTTTTCCTACATCATTGTCTGGGCAGTATTCATGAGTGTCAGGTAGCCTTAGTTTTAAGTTAAGTGCCTTGGCCCACCTCCAAAATAGTAATAACCGCATTACGAATAAGTGCCCCTCCGCGGGACACGACTCGTATGTCGCAGTGTGATCGGTGTTGCCAGCATAGTTTAATGAAAATTGGATTACAACTTAATCAAATTACCTACTTGAAAATTTTAAAAATATTAAATAAAGATAGATACAGGCCGACAAGCTAATACAAACTTGAATGAACAAAGTATACCAGAAAGATTATTATATGATCGTAAAAAGGGCTAGAGTTAACCAGACCATTATTACCCTACTCTATGGCCAGAGGTAAGGAATTTTAAAGCTACCCGACTTAATGTTCCAGATTTTCGTTATTTACGAGCATTGCAATATTTACGCAAAAGAAACTAAACTTTAGAGTAGTAGCGAATAATTGACATATAGTAAAACTTTACTAAGTACGAATTTAATCTACAAATAATGTGTAATATTAGGATAGGACTGAAAGCAAAAGGGAAATAAACACGTTTTTTGAATGTTGCACTCACACAAGATTGGTATTTTTTACGGAATCACGACAAATCACCAAAAACGTTACAAACAATAAGGTTACCAAAAAGTTAAAAAAACAATAATAATAAGAGTGACAAATATGTTAAAAACTATTTTTTTAATTAAACTAAAAAAAATAGATTACTGAAAATGTTACAAAATACGATTAATAAAAATGTTACCAACCACACTTCTGGCAACGCAAGTGTAATTCGAAAAATTCCGATTTGGCAAGAACCGAGAATTTGTTGAAACGCAAACCGAACTAAACTTCCCTGTTGTTTGTAAACTAGCACATTAATCTCCAAATGGCGCGTAATATGGGGACCGAGATAGAAATTGCAAGAATTTGCATGATTTGTGTAGTGAAGAGAAATATGTATTTTCGTTATGCTAACTGCGAGATTTTAAAGTGATATCGGTTCCGTGAGAAGTCTTTTGGTGAAATTGTCTTTTATCTGCAGTTCAGGTTGAAGTAAATTATTGGCTTGTTTTGTACTTGTTTGTCTTCTAATACTTATTTCTATAGTGTTCCGTTGATCTATAAACTTACCACTTTGAATGCTAAAAATCATGCAGAGTGCGGAAAATATACCATGGAAGAGACTGAAGAGACATCTGAGCAGACGGGAATGGACGCTAAAATGATGATAAGTATTTCATTGACATTGACATATAGTAAATGTGTAATAAATATGGAACGTACCATGCTCGGTATATCCTTACGAGACAGAGTGCGCAACACCATCATCAGGGAACGCACAAAAGTAATAGACGTAGGGTACCAAGCTGCAAAACTGAAATGGACGTGGGAAGGTCATGTGTGCAGAAAGAGCAGTGGAGCAAGGATGTCCTTGAATGGAGACCAAGATATGGAAAGAGGAGTGTTGGCGGACTAACAGCCACATGGTCCAATATCAGTAGCGTAGTCTAGAAAAACCGACGACAGAAGAAAGTAGAGAGAAATTGGAGAAGCATATGCTCTGTAGTGGGTAAATACTTGCTGCTGAAGAAATGTGTACATTTTGTACTAGAGTTCGCCTGCAGTTTCGCTCGCGTTTCTACGCGAATTCTGTCGGTTTGCCACATAGTAACCAATGTCACTCTCCATCCCTTTGCCTCATTATCATCATCATTTCAGCCAATAGACGTCCACTGCTGGACGTCTGGCCGTCTGGCCTGGCTGGACGTCTGGCCTCCCCCAATGTTCTCCACAGAGATTGGTTCTTTGCCGCCCGCATCCAATGGATTACTGCGACTTCCTCGGATTCTCAACCCTTTACCTATCTTCACATAAAAAAAAAAAACAATTTGTCGCTTCGTTTCGCCGTGAACGGTGGACAAACACAAATACACACAAACGAATATACAATTATTTCCGTTTATAATATTAGTATGGACTAGGCAGTCCATACTATGATGGCACAGTAGGTAGTGGGTCGCACTTTTAAGCGACGGCTGCGTTTGTGGTTCCGGGTTCGACCCCCAGGTCAGGCCAAAATTTGTACCTGAGTTTTCCTGTTAAGAAATTTTATGGAAGTTGGCGGTCTTGTAACCCCGTGCTTCGAAAAGCACGTTAATCCGTTGGTCTTACTCTTGGTCTGGTCAAACCTAAGCAAAACTTCATAGCAGGTCCATTTCTTTGTCCCTAATATGGTAATAATATCCTCCAACTGAATACGGCTACGGCGACCAATCTCAACGATCAGCCACGTACGCAGGATATATTATAGTGCTCAAACACAAGTGCACTCTCTATTCCCTACCCTCATATTTCGATGGGACACTATGTGACACGACCGGAGAGGAATCGGGCGCAGGATCAACAGCTTAACGAGCTTTCCTAGGCACAGCGGTACAAGACCGCCAACTTTCCGGGCTGCCACTAAGATTAGAATAGTTATTTACGAGGTTTCTACCATGTATCTTATTTTTGAGTTTCCATGGTAGTGACCATGAAAGTTTAAAATTGAAAATTTAAAAAACCCCCGACACAACAAGCTCTTTCATTTGATACCTATATTGAGGCAGTTGGAACAATAAATAGGTTATTCGTCATTTTCTGACGGCGGCCATCTTGGATTTGAAATTTTTCACAATTAATATGTTCTGCTACTCAAGCCCTTTTATATGATACCCATAATGTGGGAGTTGTATTAAAACATAAAATCCAAATCTTTGTGACGGCGGCCATCTTGGATCGATTTTTATCCAACATAGCTAAGAACACTCCCTCCTTATTCATCTTTCAAACAAAAAAAACAAAATCAAAGTCAGTTCATTTGTTCGGGAGCTACGATGCCATAGACAGACACACAGACACACACACATACTTATAAACTTATAACACCCTGTCGTTTTTGCGTCGGGGTTTAAAAACAATATATTGCGACCAAGAATTTCTTACCGATAACTTAGGTAAAAATTATTGGCTTGACCCGGGGATCTGTACCAACTATTCTACTAGTACTTCCTATGCTATCAAGGTACATATTTCGTAAATGGTCTCGCCTGTGCCGTGTGGTCCTCGGCAGAGTAGAATAGGCCACCCTCACTCTTACCAAAGTGTCGTAAAAGGCGACTAAGGTAAAGCTGCTGGCATGATCATTAGCACCCAGAGAAGGAAAACTCTGCATTTCAAAACCCTCGCCAACCCGTCTGCCAAGCGTGGTGAGTATGGCAATTACCCCTCATGTAATTGAGGGAGACCCGTGCCCCAGCAGTGGGGACTTAAATGGGCTGATGATGATGATGATGATGAAATGGTCTCGCGGTCCTGACGTTCACGGGACCTCTTGCACAGCCGTCGCTTTAAAGTAAGTACTAACCACTGCGCCATTTAGGCAGTCACGGTAATACGGTACCACTGATTCTATAACCATTTGAATTTTCAAAAGTGCAGTAATACTCGTAATATCCTAGATGCTACGTAATGCTGAAACACTAATGCTTCGTTCAATTGCGCTTATGGGGCTGCTTCGGGTTACATAAAATTTATCCCCACTTTTAATTCCCTAGCTGCGATAATGTCCTGACCTCTTTAGTATTGGGCCACGAAATGAGCGAATAGCAAGTTACGTTCTCAGTAACAAATACATAAATAACCAGCAAAATGCACTACTAGGAAAACTTAGGAATTTAATGCAATTTTAACCGACTTCTAAAAAAAGGAGGAGGTTCTCAATTCGACATGTAATTTTTTTTTATAGAACTATAGACGCTTAAACTCAATCGCACCTGATGGAATATCTTAAGTGTTCACAAAAGTATAGTTGTGCCACGGGTAATTAAGATGATGGGTAGGGCACACTAGTGACGCCAATCGATTTCATTTTATACATACAAGTAACTTAATTTTTGATTTCCGCCTAAAGTGGTCACTTTTAGCAATTCTCAAAAATTTGGTTATTTCTAAAGAGTTATTTTGTGCCAGAAATATCTTGAAAAATCACAAATACTTTTTTTTTAGAATCTAATTGCCCATTTTTTGCAACAATATCATATATTCGTTACAATTAATCGGCGCAAATCAATAGGCGGCGCTAGTGAGATCGCGGTGTCGCCATAAGAATATCACAAATAATTTTGTTGTATGTGTTGTAGCAATCAGAGAAGTTAAAGTTGTGTCACGGGTAAACGAATTTCCCATGGCACAACTAAGTTGTGAGAAGCAGTTGTGCGGTCTGTCTAAGATGATACGCATTTGCCTAGAAGATGCCTCTTCACTCTTGGCTTTTGGATGTCCTGATTATAATGTTTTTTTTATGTGATAGATGGCAGACGAGCTGGCAGAAGAGCAATATTATATAGGTAACACAAGTGCTTAAGCTACTTAGTACGGGATCAGGTCAAATATTAGATGAAGTATGAATTTATTTATTTGTTACTATTTATATGAGACCTTATGATTTGTGTGTGAAATGCGTGTAGAGTAAGAGAAGAGGTTTAGACGAGTTAGGACGGCATTATTGTACAGAAACAATAAAAACGGTTGGTACAATACTTACCTATAGCAACTAAAAGTACAATACAGCTGTCTTAGCTTGTAGCGATTTCTTTCATAACTTAAATAAAAGTGAGATAAATCTTATTTTATTGTTTATTGACTGTCAGGTTGTCAACTATTGATCATAAAGATTTGCAGAAACCTAATAAAACATTTTTTTTATAGTTATCTTATTTCGCGTGCGTTATACCCAAAGGATCATAGATGGCACAGCAAATATTGCCGCTTCAAACACATGCGACCAATGGACATGTAAAAAGAAAAAATCCCACACTTTGACCAAGGTAAAGCTATGATGTCATTTCTTTTGTGTTTTTGCCAAATAAAGTATAATAATATTAGGTTGTATTTTCGTGGCCCGAATATGAGACTAGAGTGGTTTTTAGGCAAGTTGCATTTTATGGGGCCATTTTAAGCTCCTAACCGTACCTAATACGTACAAGTAGTTTGTATATTAAAACTAATTACTTAAACCAACTCGAATTTAAGGTTCTTTTCGCTAATAGGTAAGTGGATTATGTGCCAAACTGTGTTTGGTTTAACTAAAAAAATATATAATCTGTCTATGGTGGATTCCACCAATCTTATTCCGATACTAAATCTACGAGTATGCTATCGCGCTGTCATCCTATACATATCTGATATTATACCATAGATTTATTTTCAGTAAAGAGGTATGTAGGTCATGAAATTATCAGCATCATCAAATTGGCTGACTAGGTCATGTTCTGTTTTCCTGCACCGTATCGGGCGAGAGGAGACCCCGCGTTGCCATGCTTGCGGGGCGGACGAGGACAGCACGGCCGAACATACCCTAGCCGTCTGCAGCACCTGGGACCAACAGCGCCAGGTATTGGTGCACGCAGTTGGGAGTGATCTTTCACTCCCAACTATTGTCCGGGCGATGATCGCCACTGAACAAGCCTTCACGGCCTTTGTCTCTTTCTGTGAGGATGTTATGTCACAGAAAGAGGCAGCCGAGCGACAGCGGGAGGAGGATCCCCTCGCAAGTGCTCGCAGAAGGGCGAGGAGAGGGAGGAGGCGCCAACCTGATGCGCGCCGCCCCACTGTGAGACGCCAGCCAGGTACGGGGGTACCAACGCTGGCGTTACACGGGCCTCCTTCTCAGCTTGGTAGGGACAGCTCGGCGCTCCCGGCTGTCCCTAATTTTTTTCATCCCGGCTGTGATCTTCTTTTTGTATTGAAAACTTCCGATAAATTAAAAGCTAATAAATGTTAAGACTTGCATCTCCTGCCAGTCATATCGAAGATTCCACACACGTCCTTTTGATCCTTTTGAAAGAACGTTAGCTCGAATCTCACTCTAGACCAAACATTCGTGTTATGAACACTTGTGTTTGCCCAGTTTCTGGGTTTAATGTATTTAGGTATTATATTTATTTGTAATTTCTCTTTCGAATTATATTTGGAACAATCGGCTTAAGCTAATAAGTACGGAATTCGAACAATATATGAGATCGTGTATGAATTTACCGCCAAAAAGATTTTATATTGCGAAATATAGGCGGACGAGCATGAAGCCCATCTTGTGGTTAAAGTTAACAGCCGCTGATAGGAATCAATTTGTAATTTGGTTTTTGAATGTTTATCTCAAGTTCCAAGATAAACCACTAATTTGATGTAACTCAGACACTCATCTCAGCGTGTCGTCCAAAGTAGTGTGGCTGAATAATCGACAATCGATTAATCGATTATTTTCACCCTTCATAATCTTATAATCGCTTGTACTATCGATTGTATTGATACTATCGAATAACTCGATTAAACCTGTTAAAATAGGTAGGCAGATTTAATAATAAACGCTGTTTTATAATTAACTTTTGTTTTTATTCCACATAACTGAACTACGAACATTTTATAAGACACACAGCAAGATGGCGAGAGACGGCTAGGTAAAAAAAAAGTTGCGATATCGATTTGACATTTAGGGTTGCTATGCAAATGCATAATTATAAATAATATTATTACTTTTTGTTTAAAGATAGAAAATTTACCTTAAATACAACACACCTCCTTAAATTTTTGATCTTTAAAATTTTTACAAAAACAAGTTTTAACTCTAGCTTTAACTAAAATGCTTTTAACATTTAACTATAATTCTTAACACTAAGTATAATTTTGAACTCTTAACTATAATTCTTAACTCTTGACTATAATTCTTAACTTTTAACTATAATTCTTAACTTTTAACTATAATTCTTAACTTTTAACTATAATTCTTAACTTTAACTATAATTCTTAACTTTAACCTAGAATCCTAAATTAATCTTAACTCCAATCTGTTTTTCATAAATTTTGTTTTATCAAGACTTTTTGTTAACATATCAGCTAAGTTAAATTTAGTATCTATTTTTACAATATCAATTAATTTCTTTTCATAACTTTCGTTTATATAATGATATTGCACTTCGATGTGCTTTGAGTTTTTAGTAAAGTTACCGTATTTAGCAATTGCAACAGCACCCGAGTTATCTTCATACAATTTAATAGGATCACAAAGTTTTACATCAAATGATTCACTTAACAAGTTTCTAATATAAAGTACTTCAGTCACTGCTTCTGACATTGCAATATATTCTGCAAAAGTTGAGCATTTAGCTACAGTATTTTGTTTACGGGTTTTCCAAAAAATTAAGTTTCCAAACAATCTAATAATAAAACCGGATGTAGATTTTCTATCCACATTGTCTCCAGCATAGTCAGAATCTACCATACAGTCTAATATATCAGTATCCACATCATCATAGTATGTTAACTTTAGATCTTTAGTCTTATACAAATACTTTAAGATTCTCATCGCATATTTGTAATGTGTTTGATTATAACAACTTTGGTATCTGCTTAAGTAATTTACACTGTAAGCTACATCTGGCCTTGTGCCTGTACTAATATACAATAATTCACCTATTATATTTCTATACTTAATACTTTCATCTACTTCTTTAGCTTGTTCTAGTTTTAAATTAGTTTCCATTGGAGTATCATATAAGTTAGCATTTTCTAAATCATATTTAGCAGCCAAAGATTCGATATATTTTGTTTGAGTTAACATCATTTTATTTCTATCATCACTATACTCAATATTTATACCAATGTAGTTTTTAATTTTTCCTAAGTCTTTCATAGCAAATCTTTTCATTAATCTAGTTTTTACCTCATCTATTTTATCTTTATTTTTGCAACAGATCAATAGGTCATCAACAAACATTAATATATATATTGGATCTTTGTTTGCTCTATTAACATATAGACAGTAATCATAGTTACTTCTCACAAAATTTAATGTTTTGATATATTCATCAAAACAATCATACCATACTCTTGGGCTTTCTTTGAGACCATAGAGGGCCTTCTGCAATTTGTAGACTTTATTGTCACCAGTTTCATACCCTTCCGGTTGATTTACATATACTTCTGACTTTACATATCCATTCAAAAAAGCTGTTTCAACATCCATCTGTTCTACATAGAGATTATTTTTACAACTATATGACAATAAAATTTTCAAAGTTTGCATTTTACCTACTGGTGAATATGCATTTTCATTAAAATCCCTTTGCTGAAAACCTTTCACAACTAATCTAGCTTTATAGTTATCATTGCTTTTCATTTTAAAAATCCATTTGACATCAATTACCTTTTTATCTTTTGGCCTTTCAACAATTTGCCACGTATTATTTTTATTTAAGCTATTAATCTCAGAGTCCATTGCTATTTGCCATTTTTTATGATCATAGGAGTTCATCGCCTCCTCAAATGTATTTGGTACATTTGCATCGACACAGTTTATGTATATAAAATGTGAAACTGGATTACCATATCTAGTAATGGGTTTTCTTTTTCTCTTTTGTGGTTCTACAACTTCATCATTCAAATTATCAACATCTACACAATCTTTCATTTCATTATTCGAATTTGTCTCATCTGCATCTACAAAAATTTCATTGTTTTCATTATCAGTTTTCACTATTTCCTTCAAGCATTCATCCGTTTTCATATCTTTAATATCTGTCAGATCATCTAGGTTTTCTAAACAAATCAGTTCAATATTTTCTTCGACTACCTGTACGTGCCTAGCATTTATTATTCTATTATTTAATAAGACTCGATAACTGTTTTCATTATAACCAACTAAAATTCCTTGCTGTGCCTTATCATCCCATTTACTTTTTCTTAAAACTTCGGGAGTTCTTACAAAGACTCTACTGCCATAAATCTTTAAATGCTCTACATTTGGTTTTATTCCAAAAAATATCTCATAAGGAGTTTTATTTTCTACTGTGTTTGCAATAGTCCTATTTTTTAAATATGCTGCTGTTTTAATAGCTTCAGGCCAATATCTTCTGTGAATTTTAGCTTCTCTCATTAAACACCTACCTATATCCATAGCAGACCTATTGTATCTCTCCGCTACTCCGTTTAATTCATGAACATATGGTGGACATGGTAATAAGTCTATACCCTTCTGCCTTATAAAATTATAAATATCCTTATTTAAGTACTCTTTCCCATTATCACACTGCATTTTCTTGACTCTTTTATTAAATTTATTTTCCACAGAATTTACAAATTCTATAAAACAATTAGGAACTTCAGTTTTATTCTTAATACAAAATATTCTAGTGCATTTACTATAATCGTCAATAAATGTTAAAAAGTATTTCTCACCACCGTACCCAGGAGTGTTATGTGGGCCGTTCAAATCTGTATGAATTAATTCTAGGATTTCAGTAGTCTTTTTTCTATTGTTTTCAAATGGTACATTAGTCATTTTGCTTTTAATACAATTTGAGCATTTCATTTCTGTGTTTTCCAGTTTATCAGGTAAGCCATCTACTAATTTATTATTTATTAATTTATTTAGATATTGAAAATTTACATGACCAAGAGCCCTATGCCATTTCTCTTTCTGAGTTAATTTTACCGAATGAGCACACATTTCATTTTTAGATACATAACTTTTTAAAGAATACAGATTGTTTATTTTGTCTGCAACTGCTATTAGCTCTCTAGCCTGATTATAAATTTTTGCATTTTCATTTTTAGCTACTATAGTGCAATTTTGAGTTATTTTTGAAAAACTTAACAAATTTTGCTTAATGCCTTCGACAAAATAAACATTCTTCAAATCTACATGTTTTTGATTATAGTAGTTCTTAAAATATACTTTGACAGTACCTACCTTGGTGGCTTTTAACATTTTGCCGTCAGGTAATTTCACATTGACAGGAGATTTTCAAATCTAAGTAATTAAAGAAATAAGCATCATTATTAATGATATGGTCAGTACACCCACTGTCTAAAAGCCAATCAATATCACTGTTATTAACACATTTTTCATTTTCAGGGCACCCCTGTACCTGATTTATTTCTGGATTACATACTTGAGCTGTCCAAGACTCGGATGAAAAATTGTTTGAAGATGTACCACTGGAATGACTTTGTACTCTGGAATGATTTTGACTTCTGAACTGACCTTGTCCTGTATTATGACCTTGAACTCTGCCTCGACTAAGACCTCTATTGAATCCACCTCTATTATAACCTTTCTGCATGCCTCGCTGACCGTGGCCAGATTGGAATCTTCCTTGAGAGCTTTGTTGTCCTTGAATATATCTCTGACCATGCCAACAATCCTTCTTGAGATGGCCCATCTTTCCACAAATAAAACACTGTGCTAATGTTTTTGTTGAAAATGTACTCACATTGTTTTTCTTGTCCAAGTCGCTAGTAGTCATATTTTTCTCTTTTATTTTTGAACGGACATAATCAACTGTTTTTTGTTCCTCTGGAATTACATCAAGAAAGTCTCCGATGTAGCTATAGCTTGGTGGTAGGGCTCTGAGAAGGTATCTTAGCTTTTCAGGTTCATCAATTTTTCCACCGGCCGCTTTGAATTCATTTATGGTTTTCTCGAAGTCAACAAAAAAATCTTCTATTGTATTGTAGTTGTTAAGTTTAATTTCTTCAACTTTCCCTCTACAGATAATTTGCATGGCTGTAGACTTTGTTAGGTACATTTTTGTCAAATTTTTCCAACATCTCATATGCTGTCTTGCACTCGCAAACGTATTCGAGCTGTTTGTCCGAGATTGTACTCATAATTATAGTCCTTGCTTTCAAATCTTTCTTCTTC